>JAJOOO010029113.1:0-26790 GCA_029582685.1 Solanum piurae
AAGTACTTTGGCTAATTGAATATAATTGTTGGTTAAAAGTAAAGTCTAAACCGTTTTCCTCGTGGGATCGACCCCAACCTACAAGTTGGGTTCTTTACTTGATAACGATCGCTTATACTTCTTTATGGAGGTGTAATTTGAGCGTATCAACTGACCGTGTAGGATATAGACACTAAGTTGAATAATGATATAACTGAGCAATATAATAATGAGCATGGAAATAGATTGTACTTAAGTGTAATTGAAAGATACATTAAATGCAATAACCAAGTACTAATCATGTAGCTAATATACGGAATTGAATATTGAAATGAATACTGATAACATGGTCAATGCTATGAATGTATGAATATGGGAGATACTATTAACTGATATAAACCACGTGAGCTAAATGTGGATTCCGATGTATATGCCCCATCGAGAGGACCTAATATACCTTGCCAGGGGTATAGAGGGATGAGTGTGGCGTGATAACTTAAAACTGGTGCCCAACAAAGGGGATTTATGAACCTACGTTGGCACGTAGTTCTGGGAATGAAAAGTTAAAATGCACTGAAGTGGGAATGAACATAAATATACTGGAAGGTGTGGCATTCAAATTCTAAAGCATGATCTAATGACTGATCTGTCTAGAAAGTATAATTCATGAGTACTGATGATTAATGTAAGCTAGAGTTTTGAATTCTATATATAGAACTATGCAAAGTTTCTAAGAAATATGCTAATTAGATTATTGAAACTATAGCATCTAAAACACAACGAATCTCCAAGGTTTTAGAAACCTTAAGTCTAAACAAGATATGGAGAATCAAAGAAGTGACTGAAATATAGGGACCTAATGGGTGAAAAAAAACCAGTAGTGAAATCCCACTCGCCTGGTGACGAAATATACAGGGTTGAACTTGAAAAAGACCTTTGCTTGTTCTTGTGAGAAACTATCAACTCTAACTCTTCTTTTCGTTCTGATATGGGTGATTTTTGGAGAATGAGGGTTCTAGGTAGTTTCTGACCAGTTTACTAAGCTTAGACTGAGTAAAATGACGTAGTTTAAGTACCAAATGCATAGGGGAAAAGACCAATGTGACCATGACTTAAATGCTTCCAAAGTGACTTCAAGAGGGGCTTAATGGTCCGTCATGATGATGAAGGCCCATCTAATAGCTCATGAAGATGCCCTGTCCGACAAGGGTTCACTAAAGCGGACATCACTTTTTACTCCGAGCTTGGAATTAGGCAAACTTGGTGGCATTGGAAAGATGACTCAACGACCTTTAATTTGATAGGTTAAGGGCCTCCTAAATCATTTTATGATGAAATATACGATCATTTGAAGTTGACCAAAATCTCAAAGTCTGTCAAGCCTCTTTCACGAGCCACTTCACGGCTCGTGTGAAGCTCCACAAACTATTTAGTGGTTTGTGGTTCTATGTCCCCCTCATAGGCCACTTCACAGCCCGTGTGGAGATTCACATACCGTTTAGTGGTTTGTGGTCTTTCACCTTTTGTTGGGTGCACAACCACGAGTTGGGTGATGAGTCATGGTCCTCTTCACGACCCGTGGACCCCCTCCATGATTTACCCTTCTCTCTTGTTCAATCTTAGTTCTGATTTTTGAGGTGTTACAAATATGCTAAAATGAGGTGTGATAAAATTAGGGAGGTATCTTAGTCAGTTTGACCGAGTGATACCCTAGGTTTTCTTGAGCATAAGTTTAACTCACAAGTCCTTGGTGATTTTAAGCCTTGACAATCTACATTAGTGGTGATTCGCGTACCGGAAAGGCATATGGTTCATTATATATATACTTGAATTTTTTATTAGAGTGAGCAAATTTGATTGATGTAAATTCCCTTAAAAAGGTCTTCGTAATTGTGAGTGGGATTCTCTGAGTGGCATTACACTTTCCAAGTGAATGGCGAGGTCTTTATTTCAATTAGACTGCATGAATGTGATAAATTGTGGTAAATCTTTAGTCAAACCTTGAAGGTTGATATCATTGACTTGCTATGCTTTGAAAATGTACTTGAATGATCTATTGACCTTGGTTTAGACTTAAAAAGTTGTTTTAAATGAAAAGAACTTTTAAAGGAAGAAACATTTGTCTTGTATTAATAGTGGAGTTAATTATGAGTTGTGTTTGTATATAAAGTCTTTCTATTTTGAGTCTTTTCTTTTGTTGTTTTGAGTCAGACTGTCTGATTATGTAAATCCTATCTTGTGTGTGGCTAAGTGCAAATTACATGCTTAGTGAGTGCTTTACTTGAGGAGAAGACATAATTCACGTTTGGGAGTGTGATGAATTGGTATTTTATGAAGTTATTGAACTCATATTCATGAATCTTGCTATGTTTTGATGCTTATTCAGGGAAATTTAGGCCCTAGTTCTATGTGTGCATACATTTCTTAAGAAATAAAGTTTGAAGAGTTTTGATCTTGAAATCATTGAAGCACACCGGCCTTTGTAACCGGTGGCTCGCAGATATCAAATGGTGTCTCACAAGCTAAACACATGCTTGACTGGAAGTAAAAGGCCTTAAGCACCGGCGAACAACTGGTGCTGAAAAATTCTTGATCGGCATTCCACCGATCCTAGCGCAAGTGCCACTGAAGAACTGAAGTTGCGATTGACACTTAACAATTTTGTAATGGCGTCTTGCTAGTCCAATGCAAGTCCGGCGATAGAAGCTTAACGACAAGAGCGTAATTCAAGGATAAAGTAGTTTCTTTGGAATTTTTCAAGGATAGAATAGGAACTTGTTTCGTTATGTACTATTATCTTCTTCCCAATAGGGAATATTATCGAGAGTCTTGTTTTTAGAATTTGTAGTAATAGAAAGTAGCTAAGAAATTTTCTTGTTTGATATGGAAGAAAACCCAGATTTGTGTTCTTTACTAAGCTTGGATCTCACCGTTTGCTATCAATTTTTGCTTGAAATGTAGGATTCCTATTTGGGTATACCTTCTAATTCTTCATTTATGAGTAGATAAGTTAGTAGTTAGGGGTGTGTGTACTAGATGAAGGTATAAACTTAATGTGCGTTTATTTATTAGATCTAAAATTCATTGTTAAGCATGGATCTAATATTATCTTGAAATTTTAATCTAAAATTCAGTGGTATCGAACATTACTTGATCTCCCTTTGAGGCTTTTTATGGAAGGAGGTGTACATCTCCTTTAACTTAGTTTGAAGTTGGTGAGGTTTATTTGATAAGTCCCAAATTGGTACATGAGGCTATAGAGAAAGTTTGACTTATTAGAGAAATGTTTAAAACAGCTCAAAGTCAACAAAAGTCATATGCCTGTGTACGAAGAAGGGATCATGAATTCGAAGTTGATAATTGGGTTTGCTTAAAAATTTCACCTATGAAGGGTGTCACGAGGTTTGGTAAGAAAGGGAAGCTTATTCCCCGTTATGTTGGTCCTTATCAAGTGTTGAGGCTTATTGGCAAGGTTGCATATGGACTAGATTTACTTGATGATTTAGCATCGGTACATCCAGTTTTCTATGTGTCTTTATTGAGGTATTTAGCCCCTCATGACTCATCCTTTTTGGTTACATGTGTCTTAGTTGTTCTCATGTTTCCTCATGCATGCATGCTCATGAAAAAAGTGATTTTGGAGAAATTGAGTTAGCTTGATTGATTACTTTATGATTATGTGTATTTGAGTGTGATTTGCATGTATGCCTTATGAAATGATATTTTAAATATGTTTTGGCTTGGAGTTGATGTTTCTCTTTTGTCATGTGTATTTGATGAAATTGCAAATCTTGTTGGGTTGTTAGATCTCCTCCCCTACTCTCTTGATGTTTCCTTGAGTTCCATTCGAGGATGAATGTTCCCAAGGCTGAGATATTATAACACCTCGGAATTTGGAAAAGAGAGAAAAAGGGATTTTGGGCTATAAGATATGTCAACGAATCTAATCTATGGATCATAAAAGCTTCTTGGGCCGTCGATAGTATCGTAGTAGAGGTAAAATAATTTTTGAAAAATAATGTCCTAGTAGATAGGTCTTGTAGGAAGGTCCCAAACTTAGTAATATTGTAAGGGGTAAATTTGGTTTCTACGCTTGGTGTATACGGACCACAGGAAGACGTACGAGACATAGATAGGGTCCATGAAAAACTGGTCCAAGTAATAGATTTTAGAACTTTTCTATGGCTGACTAGGACAATCCGTAGAAAAGCCTACAGACCGTAGGTCCAAACCGTAGAAGTCTTTCAATAGTTATTTTCCAAGGGCTTTTGAGTTTTTACCTTATTGTTTTAACCCTATACTGTCTCTTTTTATCTTCTACCATAAGCCCTATATAAAACTTTTAAGTCCTAAAACTACCCACTTCAACCCATTCTCCAAAGTCCCCAAAACCTAATTAAATTCATCTTCACTAAATTCTCTCAAGATTAAGGAAGAAGAAGAAGCTAGGATTACTCAAGTTCATCAGTCCTCCATTCTTTGTGAGCGTTAAGTATCAAGGTATGTGGGAATTCACCCATGGAGTCCTTTCCTCCATGGGCTCCCCAAGGTTTCCAAATTCTCAATTCAATTTTAATTGATCAAGTTAAGGTTTTTATTATAATCTCTGTGGGTTGATTTTTAACTATGAACCTATGAACAATGAATTTTTGAAGATATGCATCTTTTAATGAAGTTATGAAGATATGCATCTTTTAATGAAGTTATTTTAGATGATTTGAGGATGCTTTGAAAGAAAAGTATCAATGTTATTGTGAAAGGTTTTCTCACATGTTATACTGATCATGATTGTGAAAGGTATTTCTCACATATGGATTCACATGGTGAAAGGACTTCTGATCTATGTTGAATTATGTTTAAGGATCTATTCTATCTATGTTTTGATCTTGAAAGATGTGGATTGATATTAAATATTGCCTTTCCTATGTTAAATTGATATTTGACTTTTATCTATTCCATTGAGATTTAGACTTTGTACCGAGAGAGCTTTGTGGTGGAGGCTCAAATAGGGTAGTCTCTAGTAGAAACCTCTAGACCCAAACTACATGCCCTCGTAGGATTGTCTTAAATGACCTAGCTAGTGGATCCACTTTAGCAAAAGATGATATGTATTGAGTCTCTCTTGGCAAGTAGATTCCCCTTGTTTCGGTATGAGGGATATATAGAATTCCATGATATAGTTCTCATGGTCTTATTGCAGGTTAAAACTAATATCCCACAAAATAATAATGTTTGATTTAAGCTTTTCTTATTTCTTTTATGTTAATGTATTTTACCATATTACATGATTCACATGTCATTTTTTATCTAAGCATTTAAATGTTCAATTAATGATCGTGCCATACATGCTTGAAGTCGTTCATGCTATCATGTCTATTTTATTCATATATACCCATACTTAGTATATTCCATGTGCTAATGCATACTTGTGCCTACATTGTTTCAATAATGTAGGGTCCGACGCTCCTACCTCCCATACCGCTAGTTGGTTTCGTTGGCTTTGAAGATTGGTGAATACTAATGATCTGAGGATCGAGATACTTTTATAACTTTATGTCATTTCCATTTACAGACTTTGTTTGTGATGTATGGGTTACATCCCAATCATTTTCCTTATGATGTATTAGATGGTTTATTGAAAATTATGTTAGACTTCCGCTTTGTCAAAACTCTTTGAAATATGAAATCCTATCTTTTGAATTCTCCTTTTTTCTATCTACTTGTATGATGTATGTTAAGTGGATTGTATAGTGCCTCTTGGGGTCCTATATGCCATTATGCCTAGGTTATACTTTGGGTCTTGACAAACATGGTATTCAAAGTACAAGGTTTTGAAAGGTCCTAGAATGTCTCATAAGCCACGTCGAGTAGAGTCTTGTTCATGTGAATGAAACGTGCCACATTTATGAATAAGAGCCTATAAGATATTTAGGAAACTCCACTTCTTTCATCATTCTAAAGTCGTGCAATAGAATTTAACACTATATGTCTCTCTCCTAAACCTTATATGATGCCTTTTAGGATATGGCCCCTCTAAGATCATACATTAGGAGGAATGTGAATGAGAATGTGGATCGAGAAGCCCCTTAAGCTCCTCAAAAAGCTCCTCAAGTTCCGGCCGACCTTTGGTCATCTCTTAAGTGATTGTCCATCAAGGATGGACATAGGAAAGGATGGTAGGAAAGCTCCGCCTAGTGGTTCGGGTTCAAGTGTTATAAGGCTTCTCAAGTGCCATGTGTCTTCATTGAAAAATTATATCGGGCAATAGATATTTATAGTACCTTTGGAAAGTCTTGGCATAAAGGAAAGCCTATCTTTAGAAGAAGTTCCGGTTGAGATTTTGGACCGGAAAGTTAGAAAGTTGAGGAACAAGGAAATTGCATCTATAAAGGTATTGTGGAGGAATCAATTAATTGAGGGTGTTACTTGGGAGTCCGAGGCCGATATGATGTCCTAATGTCCTCATCTCTCTCACTCTTATCCTACTCTAGATTGAGGTATTTAGCCCCTCATGGTTCATCCTTTTTGGTGTCATGTGTCTTAGTTATTCTCATGTTTCCTCATGCATGTATGCTCAGGAAAAGATTATTTTTGAGAAACTAAGTAAAGTTTGATTGATTACTTTATGATTATGTGCATTTAAGTGTGATTTGCATGTATGCCTTTGTCACGCTCCGAACCTACACCGTTGTCACGACCCAGGGGTACACCCTAGATGTAACATGGTGTACTTGACCCCGAGGGGGTCTCATACAAGCCCTTAGCATAACATAACATAAGATAATATAAAAGTACGTAAATTTTAAAAACTTTATCCATACAATCGAACTCTTTTATAAAATCAAGCAGAAGTCATTACTACACTTTGTCTCAAACCATCTAATACATTTTTTGAATACATTGGGACATATCCCATACAATAGTCTCAACATGAAAATAAAAGACATAAGGAGATAGTGGTTTTATCCTCGAAGCTATGAGGACTCACCAAATCTTCAACTCCTTTGATCCTTAGAAACCTAGCTTCAAGATTGGAACTCAAATCTCCGAACCCCTACATTTGATGATAATGTAGGCAAAGTATGTGTTAGTACAAAATGTACTAAATATTTTAGCTAGCATAACATCATAAGAGCATATGATAAGGGTTAGTCAACATAAGACATAATCCATATGCATAAGAAATACTTCATGAAACATCAACTATAAGCATGACAGACATTATCATAATCATAAACAAAGTCTCCAACATAAGCATCATATAAGCCTTATTCAACCCTTAGTCTTTCATATCATAAGAGCACTTATACTCCTAAGTAATCTCAAACCATGATTGTGAAATGCATGAATGGCATCCCATAATACCACTCATACTAAGCATAACCTTGAAGTCATCATATCCATACTTACCATTCATTTGGTCTCATTCTTAACTTTCTTCATATAGTCAAGGAGACTATCACCTTTAGTCAATCATATCATGGAAGGCAACTATAGCAACAAACGAAGCTAAAAATATATCATATAGAGAACACTTCATAAGTAGCTTCAAGTCATACTTGTGCAATGCATGAATAGCATCTTATAATACCATTCATACTAAGTACCACCTTAAACTATCATACATACTACTAGTTGGGGACTAGTCCATCTTTACTCTTTGCCTCTACTCATTTAAGGTACTTCTTTTCTTAGTAAAAGGAAATACATCACACATGAATGGTCAGAAGTTATCAATTCAAGGCTACCAAGGATTAGCACCCTACTAGGCTAAACCAAGCTAATCATCTAGCTAACATGAATACATTATGCTAAGTAAACATACCATGGAGGGCATAGTATCATGCAAGTCCAATCTATTCAAGGAAGGGTACAAGTGTTCCATACTAGCTATCATGCAATCATTTCTATGATGCTAATGAAAACTACCCTTAGGAGAGTATGGTTTCTCAATCCTAAGCTACCATGAAATGTTCTTGGTCTAACCAAGTCATGCTATCATGAAGGCATTCTAAAATGCTAGTTCAAGCTACCTTAGGAGAGTATGTGTCCAAAATCCTAAGCTACCATGATTACTACTAACTCAAGCTACCATGAAAACATCTTACAATGTTAATTCAAGATATTCTTAGGAGAGTATGGTGCCTCCATCCTAACCTACCATGAGAACTCCTAACTCAAGCTACCAATCTTGGTCTTGTCATACCAAGCCAAGCTAAACATGAAGGGATCATATGTCACAACTTAAAGCTATTCTAGTCTAGCATGCTTTGATTCATTTTAGGTGATTAGCTTTTTAACCTAGAATCATTCTATGTGAGAAGACCTTTCACATTCTACATGTCTAGATTTCAAGATATTCTAGTCATAAGCTTCATTTTTAAGCAATTCTAGTTATAATTCATCATATAGCCCCAATCTAGATCTTTACTAACCATGATCCATAATATATACTATATAATAATTCAATTCATGTTCACATGATCCTACTCTTGAACAATTACTACACATGACATTAATTCTAGAAGATCACCCATAAATCCTCAATTTCACTTCACAAGGCATAAACCCACATTCTCCAATTTCTTTAATTAAACTAGGGTTAGCCATGGAAACATCCAATTTCATCTTAATATCATTATTCACTACTAATTCAATCATAAACAATCAATATAGTTACTCAATTGGATCAACATCCATCATAACCCACAACATTGAAGAAACCCTAACTTGAATTGGGGAAGTTCTTCATCAAATAAGGGAATTCTAGGGGGCTCCATGGATGAAACAATCCATGGATGAATAAGATAACATACCATTATTCAAATACCTTACACAATCTTGCAACAATGGAGTCTTGTTCTTGACCTAAGCTTCAAGCTCTATCTTTTTCCTCTTCAAGTCTTGAGTTTTCTAGAGACAGAAATATTAGAGAGAACACTATTTAGGGGATTTTATTTGGGTCTTTTGAAATAGTGACTTAATTGTGTGGCTAAAAGGTTAAAATAACTTATAAAAACTTGGCAAAATGACCCCATCCAATAACTACCAAGTTTGGAATTTCATAAAAACTCCTCCACTTGGCAGCCTATTGTCAAAGTTTCACGAGAGGCACCACAGGTCGTGGTCCTCACCACTAACTATGGTCCTGCTCGTGGTCCTTGGACAAGTATCTAGGCCACTTGTCTTGGCCTCTAAAAACCCATGGCATGACCACGAGCCTTCCCACGGGTCGTGGTCTTCACCACTGACCGTGAAGTGGCCCGTGGTTCACGGTCTAGTAACCTTTCCCCAAGGTCTTGCCTCCCACAATACTAAGGGACCTTCACGAGGCCTCCCACGAACCGTGTTCAAGACCACTGGTCAGGTTGATGGCCTTGAACTTGGGCAATGTTTTTCCAAGGTTGGGGAAGCCTTGGCCTTTGGATTAGGCTTTACCCCTTTTGCCTAGGCACTTTCCCTTGCAACCCTCAATTAAACCCTAGATGGTTTTCTAAACTACGGGGTGTAACACGTGCCTTGATGGTTAACCCCTAAACCCCTCATTCTAAGTACGGGAAGTCTTATCTACGACTCTAACCCTCATATCAAACTCTAGAACCCTAGCTTAAGGCTCTAGTTTAGTTTACTAGTTTTCGGGGTATTACAACCGTGGACGTAACTAGCACTCGGAAACCATTGTTGGTTTCCAAGCGAACCCTTGGCCCGTCTCATTACTCAACGGAAGACTTACTCAAGCAAAATGAAAACTAATGATGCCAAAATAACATTAAAAAAATAATTTAAACTCAACTCCAATAATCATCTGAAAATAATTTAACAAGTATTAGTTAAATGCCTCATAGACTAAAAACATTACAACAACAAAGAAAATAATGATAGACTCCTCGACCTTTAAACTATCTATGAAGCCTCTACTATTACAGATGGATTATCGGGACAGACCCACGACATCCTAACAAACTGAAAGTAAAAGTGGAACCCTCTGGAAGCAATGAGGCTCATCAAACCTAACTAGAATTGCAAGTGGTTTCAATGAAGCATCTGTTGATGACCATGAATACCTGTATCTGCATCATAAAAGATGCAGGCCAAATAGCGTCAGTATATTGAATGTACCAGCATATAGAGGGATTCTAAAGCATAAATATAACCTTTAACTGGTAGAAAAGAAACATACTTACCACTTCTCAAACTCACTCAACTCATCTCAAACAGCACTCAAGGATAGGATACTCAACTCAACGATAAGATAATCAAGGATAAACCAACAATAAAGGATGCCATATATGGAAAGTTGTTAAAACAGTAAATAAAAACTCAATTGTATGTAAAGATACAATAATAACTCAATTGTATTTAAAAATGCAATAATAACTCAATTGTATGTAAAAAAATACAATAAAAACTCTTATTCTCTAACCGACAACCATCACTATGAGCTATGTGATGATACAACGTCTCACCCACACTGCCAGAACATTCTTATACCTCGCCAGAGTATAAGACATCCTCAACTAAGTGGATACACTAAGCTATGCTTAAAAAGCAATAAGGAATCATCCAAAAAGTATGACACTTTACCCATGTTGGCATACATGGTTTACGAGGACTTTAAGTTGTTTGAACTCGTCCCCATATGAGTGCTCAATACTACTCCCAATAATGTAACTCATGCTCATATATTTAAAAACATATCCTCATCCTCAAACTTTGAGATTATTACTCAAAAGGTTCTTTTAAAAGAGATAGTGCTCAAAACTCCACATGAACTCATTTAGAAATCACAGTTTCCTCTAATTTTAAATGTAAAATCATTTACTCTTGGGAATACTTAGTTCCCTTATATTCTTCGAAAACATGAAACTTAACTCTCCTCATCCTCATACTCATTTACTCAACTCTTTAAATAGATTATAAATAATTGTAAAAGACTTCTTAAAATAGCATTCATGCTAAATTATGAACGTGAACGACTCAATTCAAGGGTTTTCAATAACCATATATAGGACTCAATACTCGGAACTCGATAACTCCAGAACTCAAGGACTCAATGTTACTACTCATCTCAAGAATGCTCGACTCATAGGGTTCATGCAGAATTATGGGCCTGAATGAGTGAACCCAAGATCCTTCATGTATAACATTTATTAGTCCCATAATTAGGAATATAATCTCAAAAGGATCAGGAACTCAATACTCAAGAACTTAGAACTCGAAGATATTACTCCTCTCAAAGATACTTAATTTATGGAGTTCATGCGGAATTTATGGGCATAAACGATTCAACTTGAGGATCTCAATAACAATATAGACTTATGAATACACTCTTCTCTAATTTATGGAGTTCATGCGGAATTTATGGGCATAAAGGACTTAAAAGGGACTTTCTCAAACCTTACTCTTAACTCCTTTTGAATTTGAATTATGAATTCAAGGATCATGATTATGATGTATATGATTTCTCGATGATTAGATGTTGTTTGTATAGTTAAAATCAACAAGAGAGTGAAGATATGTTTTAAAAGAACTCAGACGGAATGAACGATGGAAGAGGGGCGGAGGCAGGCGACGCTGGCACATTCCTGGCGCAGGGTGTCATCCCTTCAACTACAGCGCCCCATTTCTGGTGCACTGCAGGCAGTGCCCAAAAAATCCGATGAATTTTTTCTTTATTTTCCTACCCTATCACATCTAGATTCGAATGATTTCCTCCAAATTCCCTCAGATTCATGTACTAATGACACATAGATCTAAAACCACTCAAAACCTACTAAGACAATCACTCATTCGCAAGACCCTCAGCTCAAGAACTCCACATGACTCCATTGACAAATATGAAGCCAAAACCTCAAGAATTCAATAAGAACTTAAATCATTAAACCCCAAGAACGAAATTACAGATAAAAATCACATGCTTGGCATGTGGGTGAACGAACCCAACACTATGAAAACTTACATACCTCAAATAACTAGGTTCTTGGAAAAATCTTGGATGAACGCTTGAAACCTTGATCTTTTCTACTCTTGAATATTCTATCTAACTCCCTAAACGTTTTTAGGGATAAATGAAACT
Organism: Solanum piurae; assembly: GCA_029582685.1. NCBI lineage: Eukaryota > Viridiplantae > Streptophyta > Magnoliopsida > Solanales > Solanaceae > Solanum > Solanum piurae. The sequence continues at coordinate 12,056 of JAJOOO010029113.1, forward strand.
GATTCTAATCAGTTTAGATCCTAAATTAGGTGTAATTAAACCTTATACTAATAGGGGGTAAGGAAGATATAAAATACCCCTCCTTAGTTCGGGTGAAAAGGCCATATCTAGAGAGGTTGCACTCAAATAGTCATATCTCCCCATCCGAACTCAAATTTTAGCAAACTCGGTGGCGTTGGAAAGAGGACTCAAAGATCTTCAATTTTATACCTCATGGGCAACATAAATTAATAAGTGCTAAAAGTTATGGTCATTTGAAGTTTACCCAAAACATAAAAGAACTTACAGATGACTTGAATGAATTTCTCTTTAGTTATTTTTGGAACTCGGGGTGCTACATCTAGTGACCTTGAAACCTAAGGAAATCTAAATTCCCTGGGAAAATATCACTCACAACGAAGAATAGTTTGAGACTTAGCTCAAAAAAAATTGGGTGTTACATTATCTCCCTCTTGGGATCATTTGTCCTCGAATGATGGTTGGACTAGGTATGGAACAAGGTTGCTCTTACTATGATCTCTTCTGACTCATGAACTTGCCTACAAACATAGGCTGAACTGATTCATACCAAGAGTTGGGACTTCCTATAACACCTAAGTCAAGAACGATGATGTTGTGAACATAGTCACGCTCTCTCTGAAGTTACCTTATATGAAACAAAGGAAGTCTGGGCATGAAGTAAGAATAGGAATACCTTTCTTAGTGTAATATGACTGCTAGTTGATAAGCTTAGCAACACTCCTCAACTATGCTCTTCTTTCCTTATTACCATACCTCATTGGCTGCGACTCATACCTTCCACAAGGGTACATGACTACTCTTACTAAGGTCTGAGTCTAATAGTATGCTCTTACTATATTCAAGCTTAACCCAAAATCCTAAGGTTCGGGTTCTATACCTCGATAGGGAATCTCATCCCAAGAATATTACTCTTTCCCACCATATTCAACCAACATCGGGCTCATATCAAGAACCACCTAATGTTTAACAAAACTACATTCAAGCTTAGTACCTCTAACAACTCCATGGACTCCTACCATACCAACTAGAATTTCCCATATTACTACTCAGAACCAACTAAGGGTTCTCATTTAACTATTTCTCATAGTAAAACTTCATCCTCCTCTTCCTCCACATTTATAACCTTAGATGGAATTATCACACCATCATTATCACGATAAGAATATTAACTTTCTCCTTCTAACATCACTCCACCACTAAAAGGACCTCTGAAAAAAATATCTCCAATACTCTTTTAAACTCATTACTATCTGATTCTTACCACTTCACTTAATTTCGCATCTTATCATCTCCTCTTTAGGTCTAAAGCTAACACTTGAAAGTTATGGACCTATTTCATCATCTCTAAATTGGTCTACATCCCCTTTTACTCTAACACTCGAGAAAAGTTCATCTCATGACTACCAAACTCTCCATAAGCAGGTACTAAGACCTCTTTCTAAGATGTTTCTCTTGACGTCTTCTCATTGGCTCCTAAGGTTGCTTCATCTAAATCTTTATGATAATTACACTTGCACAATCCTATCCAATAGTGGAAGCTCAATTATACAATCTAGGCACACATAAGAAAATCATAACCTTAATTAGGACCTCGACTGGCCACATACCATCTCGGGTGTACCTCTTACTGCTCTACCTTCATTTCTCTCCTTTATGGGTCATAATACCATATTTTCATTGCAAGGTACCACTTTGATCTCCTCACCCATTTCAGGTCAAACCTACTAGATCAGGTCTCAACACTAATACCATCACCCTCATGTTTCCATCTTTTGATCACGACACTCATCTTAAATTCAAGCTTAGTGTCTAGTACTAAACACGGATATCAATATGATTGCTGACACCTTATACTACTTGCGACTACTAGAAAAGTGAAGAAACACTCACTCACTAAGATCTCATGACAAGTAGGAATCTTTACTGCATATTACCTTAACCATACATTTCACAACTTAAGAACTATTTACTCACTTACTACGCATTACCTCTCAAATAGTTCTATGATATTCTGAATATCATGGGGTTCCTACTTCAAAATTCATAAGCCTAGCTTGGGTCTATCACCTCATGAATACTTTGCTCTCTGATTCCACGCATATATTTAGTCTTCTCTAACACGATGGCATATCGACATCAACTCTATTCTGGTTAAAAGTATACTCTATCTGATCTTGACTAGTAATTATTCCTCTTCCTTCTGTCAAGAACTCTTTACAACATTATTAATCCTTATTCTACTCATAAAGGAACTCATCACTTATAACTGACTGGATGCATGATTGCAATAACATTATCTCGCCAACACTATCTCCATTTCATAGATTTTTATACCTCGGCATGCTTTTCTCTTAATTTAAGGGCACTCTTTACTAATATTGCTCATAATCACTTAATTCATCTCAAACGCATGATTCATATGAATGCGAGTGCATTATTTCGAACTCAATATTTAACTCACTTATAGGCTCCTCTAAATCCCCTCTATAGTCTCATGACTTCATCAAGATTTTTTCTAAGATCAACTCATCTATAAGGAATTGACTTTTCTTTTCAACCACCTCTAGTATGAGGGGTAGTCCAATGAATCTGAGAAAGGCACAAGTATGAATAAGCTCTTTACGACATAGTTCTATTGCACGATTTAGAGTATGAAACAAGGAAAACTTTTCTTTAATGTTTGTAGTCCCTCATTTATATAAATGAGGCCCTCACAACCATAAACAAGACCCTACTGACACGGCTTCATAAACACACTAGGAAACTTAAATATGTTCCCTTATATCAAGTTTGTCATTCCCCGAGCCTACACCCTGGATGTAACTGGCACTCGAAAACCATTGCTAGTTCTCAAGCGAACCCTTGGCCTAGCTCATTACTCAGCGGAAGACTTACTCAAGGTAAATGAAAACTCATGATGCAAAAATATCTTTAAAAAGTTATTTTAAACTTAACTTCAGTAATAGTCTGAAAATAATTTAACAAGTATTAGTTAAATGCCTCATAGACTCAAAACAGTACAACAACAAAGGAAATAATGGTATACTTCTCATCTTTAAATTCTCTATGAAGCCTCTACTATTACTGAAGGATTATCGGGATAAGACCCATGACAGCCTACCAAACTGAAAGTAAAAGTGGAACCCTTCGGAAGCAAGGAGGCTCACCAAAGCTAACTGGGACTGCAAGTTGTATCAATGAAGCGTCTGTTGATGACCCTGAATACCTCTATCTCCATCATAAAAAGATGTAGTCAAATGGCGTTAGTACATTGAATGTACGAGCATGTAAGGGGAATTCTAAAGCATAAACATAAGCTTGAACTGATAGAAAAGAAACATACTTACCTCTTCTCAAACAAACTCCACTCAACTCAAACTCCACTCAAGGATACTCAACTCAACTCAAGGATAAGATATTCAACTCAAAGATACTCAACTCAAGATACTCAAGGATAAAGCAACAATAAAGGATTCCATATACGGAAAGTTGTTAAAACAGTAAATAATAACTCAATTATATGTAAAGATACAATAATAACTCAATTGTATGGAAAAATACAATAATAACTCAAATTTATATAAAAATACAATAATAAATCTTATTTGGGATATTCTCTAACCGACAACCATCACGATGAGCTATGTGATGATACATCATCTCGCCCATGCTGTCAGATCTATCTTATACCTTGCCGGAGTATAAGACATCCTCAACTAAGTAGATCCACTAATCTATGCTTAAAAACCAATAAGGAATCATCTAAATAGTATGACCATTTACCCATGTTGGCATACATGGTTTATGACGACTTTGAGTTGTCTGAACTCATCCCCATATCGGTGCTCAATACTATTCCCAATAATATAACTCATGCTCATATGTTTAAAAAGATTTCCTCATCCTCAACTTTTGAGAATATTACTCAAAAGGTTCTTTTAAAAGAGATAGTGTTCAAAACTCTGCATGAACTCATTTGGAAATCACAGTTTCCTCTAATTTAAAATTTAAGAACATTTACTCTTAGGAATACTTAGTTCTCTTAAATCCATTTCGAAAACATGAAACTTAACTCTCCTCATCCTCATACTCATTTACTAAATTTTTTAAACAAATTATAAATAAATCTAAAAGACTTCTTAAAATAGGGTTCATGCCAAATTATGGACATGAACGACTCAATTCAAGGGTTTTCAATAACCATGTATAGGACTCAATACTCGAAAGTCAAGGACTCAATGATACTACTCATCTCAAGAATGCTCGACTCATAGGGTTCATGCAGAATTATGGGCATGAACGAATCAACCCAAGAACCTTCATGTATAACATATAGTAGTCCCACAATTAGGAATATAATCTCAAAAGGATCGGAAACTCAATACTCAAGAACATAGAACTCGAAGATACTACTACTCTCAAAGATACTTAATTTATGGAGTTCATGTGGAATATATGGGCATGAACGCCGGATCTCAATAATTATGTAGAGTCATGAATACACTCTTCTCATTCTCATACACACTTACTCGAGTCTTGAAACAAATTAAAAGTAATTGTAGAACACTCCTCAAAAAGATTAAAAGGGAGTTTCTCAAACCTTACTCTTGACTCTACCTCAAATTTGAATTATGAATTCAAGGATCATAATTATGAAATATAGTATTTCTCGATGATTAGATGTAGTTTGGATAGTTAAAATCAAGAAGAGAGTGAAGATATGTTTTAAAAGAACTCAGACGGAACGAACATCGGAAAGGGGACGGAGGTAGGTGACCCTGGCGCATTCCTGGATCACGTCGCCATCCCCTCAACTACATCGCCTCATTTCTGGAACAGTGCAGGTGGGGGACCCAGCCTCCTTGGTGCCTTAGTGGTGCGTCGCCCCAGGCAGTGCCCAGAAAACCCGACGAACTTTCTTCTCAATTTTCCATCCCTACCTCATCTAGATTCGAATGATTTCCTACTAATTCCCCTACACACTTAGATCGAAAACCCACTCAAAACCTACTAAAACTATCACTCTTTCGCAAGACCCACACCTCAAGAACTCGACAAGACTCCATTGACAAAGATGAAGCCCAAACCTCAAGAATTCATTAAGAACTCAAATCGTTCAACCTCAAGAACAAATTTACGGATAAAAATCACATGTTTGGCATGTGGGCTAAAGAATCCAACACTATAAGAACTAACATACCTTAAAGAACTAGGTTGTTGGCGAAATCTTGGATGAACGCTTGAATCCTTAAATTTTTCTCCTCTTCAATCTTCTCTCTAAAGCCCTTAACATTTTTGGGGATGAATAACACAAATTCTAATAGTTTTAGACCCTAAATTGGGTGTATTTCACGCTTAGACTAAGTGGGGGTAAGTAAAATACTAAAATACCCCTTCTTAGTTCGGGTGAAAAGTTCATATCTAGAGAGGATGCACCCAAATAGTCATATCTCTCTCATCCCAACTCAGATTTTAGCAAACTCGGTGGCGTTGGAAAGAGGACTCAAAGATCATTGATTTAATACCTATGGGAAACCTAACTCATTATGTGCAAAAATTTATTGTCGTTTGAAGTTGACCCAAAACATGAAAAAACTTACGGATGACTTGAATTAATTTCTCTCTAGTTCTTTTTGGAACTCGAGGTGCTACATCTAGTGACCTTGAAACCTAAGGAAATTTAAATTCCTTGGTAAAATCTCACTGACAATGAAGAATAGTTCGAGTCTTAGCTAAAAAAAAATTGGGGTGTTACAGCCTTCTGAAATGATGTTTCTAATATGTTTTGGCTTGGAGTTGAATGTTTCTCCTTGGTTAGGTGTATTTGATGAAGTTGCAAATCTTGTTAGGTTGTTAGATCTCCTCCCCTTCCCTCTTTATGTTTCTTTAAGTTCCATTTGAGGATAGATGTTCTCAAGGAGGAGATAATGTAACACCTCCGAATTTTAAAAAGAAAGAAAAATAAATTTTAGACTACAAGCTATGTCAACAAATCCAATCTATTGATTGTGGAAGCTTCTTTGAGCCGTAGATGGAATCCATAGATGAGGGAAAATAATTTTTCAAAAGCCAAGTCCCACTACCCCTTTTACGGTTCACCAGAATTTCCTTTTGGTCTTTGTACAAGTCGTATATCGGTCTTTGTACAAGCCGAGATAGGTCCTATAGGAAGGTCCTAGACATAGTGATATTTTAAGGGGCAAAGTTGGTTTCTGCGTTTGGTGTCTACGGATGGTAGGGATACCTACGAGCTGTAGAGAGTCCATCAAATGTTTGTCCAAGTAAAGGGTTTCAGAACTTTTCTATGGTTGACCAGGTACGGACCGTCAGTCCAAACCGTATAAGTTTTTTCGACAGTTATTTTCCAAGGGCTATTGGGTCTTTTTCTTATTGTTTTAACCCAATGATGTGTTGTTTTCCTTTCTACCTAAGCTCTATATTAAGTTTTTAGGTCCTAAAACTACCCACTTCAACCCATTTTCCTAAATCTCCAAAACCTAACTAAATTTATCTTCCCTAAATTCTCTCAAGACTAAGGAAGAAGAAGAAGCTAGGGTTAATTAAAGTTCATAAATCCTCCATTTTTTGAGCATTAATTACCAAGTTATGTGGATATTCACACCTGGAGTCCTTTCCTCCATGGGGTCCCCAAGTTTCTAATTTCTCAATTCAATTTCAATTGATCAAGTTAGGGTTTTAATTCAATATTTGTGGGTTTCATCCAAAATGATTTAATATTTTTTATTATGTCTTATAATGCATAATTCAATGTTAATCCATGATATTTAGTTGAAATTATACTGACCCATGCCTAAATTATGATTTTCAACTATGAATCCATGAAGAACCAATGAACCTATGAATTATGAATTTATAAAGATATGCATGTTTTAATCAAGTTATTTTAGATAATTTGACTATGCTTTGAAAGGCTTGTATCAATGTTATTGTGAAATGATCATGATTGTGAAAGGTATTTATCATATACGGATTCACATTAGGGAATGTTTTTCTCATCTATGTTGAATTATGTTTAAGGAGCGATTCTATATTTTAATCTTGAAAGATATGGATTGGTATTGATCATTTTCTTTTCTATCTTAAATTGATATTCACTTTTATCTATTATGTTGGGTTTTAGACTTAGTACCGAGATGACTTTGAGGTGAAGGCTCAAATAGAATAGTCTCTAGTATAGCAACCTCTAGTCCAAAACTACGTGCCCTTGCAGGATTGTCTTAAATGACCTTCCTAGTGGATCAATTTTAGCAAAAGATGATATGTACGGAGTCTACCTTGGTAAATAGATTCCCCTTCTTTCGGTATGAGGGATATACCGGATTCCATGGCTCTCATGGTCTTACTGTCGTTTAAATCTAATATACCACAAAATGACTATGTTTTCTTCAAGGTTTTCTTATGTCCTTTATGTTAATGTATTTTACCATGTTTCATGATTCAGATGCCATTTCTTCTGTAAGCTTTTAAATGTTCAAATATTGGTCGTGCCATACATGATTGAAGTCATTTATTCTATCATGTCTATTTTATGCATATTTCTCCATTCTTAGTACATTCCATGTACTAATGCATACTTGTGCCCACATTGTTTCACTAATGTAGGGTCCGACACTGCTACCTCACATACTCGTGGCTAGTTGGTTTAATTGGCTTTGAAGATTGGTGAATTTTCATTATCCGAGGACTGGGATAATTTTATAGCTTTATGTCATTTCCACTTTCAGACTTTGTATGTGATGTATGGATTACCTCTCAATCACTTTTCTTATGATGTATTTGATGGCTTATTGAAACTTATGTTAGACTTCCGCTTTGTCAAAACTCTTTGAAATATGAAATGCTATCTTTTGAATTCTTTTTGCTTCTACTATCTTGTATGATATATGTTAATTGACTTGTATAGAGCCTCTTGGGGTCCTATATGTAATGTTACGCCTAAGGTATACTTTGGATCGTGACATTATTTAAGCGGAATCCTCTCTGTCGGTCGTTGTTGATTTGACCCCACCTCTTAAGTTGGGTATTATTTTACATATGACAGTCTATATCTTAAATATGAGACATAGTTGAGGGTTTATCAATCTTATGACTCCCTCCTCCCCCCCTCTCCCCGCCCCCCTAAATTTTTTAAAATGGAATATATTCCTCCTGAAAAAGTCACACCTCAATATATTCCTCCTACCACGTAATGCTAATTTTTTTATGAAAAGAATATTACTCTCTTTTTATTCTATATTTTACTTTTCTTTCTTTTTCCATCCCTTCATTTATTTTATATTATTTTTCTTTGGCATTTTATTTGATCAGAGGTTCTGCCATGAACATTGTCATTGTAGAAATCAGAAACACATATGTTTCTTTTGGTTTATCTCCTGTTTTTTATTATCTTATATTTTTTTCCTTTTGTTTTTCTTTTCATTCTTTTAATGAAGTTTATTTCAATAGGTAATGGTGATAAAAAAAAAATATTCAAATTTGTTAAAAGAAAGTGGTGGTGGCAGCAAGAGTTTGAGGTGGCGTGAGGATGAAAAAATTCAAGTATGATTGAAGAAGGTGAGTCTATTTCTTTTTAAAAAAAAGTGAAGGATATAGTGTTAGTAATAACTAAATAATAAGGCGAGTCAATGGTATTTTTAGATAACTCAAATTTAGCGAAGTGTTGAATAGAAAAAGAAAGATGAGAAAGAATGTACAAAAGAAAAGATAAATTAGGCTAAATGAAAAGGAAAAAAAGAAGAAAATCCGAAAATCAATATGAAGTAAAGGAAGTGCAAGTTTTTAACAAAAAAAATTGTCTCACTCTCTCAAAGAGATAAAATGAACTTTCTTTGTAACCTCAACATTTAGGGAACATATAATTTCGCTTTAAAATAATCTAAGAAAATAATAGAACTTTTGTGATGAATAATTATATCATTAAAAGATAATAACAGATTGAAAGGGGGGATGTTATTTTATCCATTTTCTCATAAACTTTATATAATATATGTTCTATAGGAGGAGACATATGCCTATTGTTTGTTTGGAAAGGAATACTTTTTGGTGATTAGGGGAAAAGATGAAATAGGACAAAAATTTCTTACTGTAAATTCATATTTAGTGATGTTTATATTTAAATGAAGGTTTAACTAGTGGCGGATAAAAAGATATTTTCTTGTGTAAATATCATATAATTAGTATTTATATATAGTTATATAGAGTATTATATAATGATGTATAAACATATATAATTGTGTATAACATTGTATTATTACTATTATTCCTAAAAGTGTTTGTATAAATGTATAAACGATATTTATACTTTTTTTTTGGCTGAGAGTGATAACGCCAAGGATGTTGGAGTTGAGAGTCATTGAAAAATCTTGCAATAACTTGAATCTAAAATGTGAGGCTTATTAAGTTTGATAAATGTTGATTTTATCAGTTGAAAATGAAATTTAGTTTCTGCGTAAGACATTATACATTAACATACACAATTATTATAAGTGTATAATATTGTATACTACGTATGTATATATTGTTATACAATATTATTTTTTCTATTCTCCTTCTTCTTTGTCTTTTTTTATATACATTACAATACATCTAATACACAAGCATATATACAACGTTATACATGTACTGAACATGTAGAGTTAAAAATTGTTCATATAAACTATTCATGTGAAGTTTATACAAACTCGACTTCCATACTGATAAACAAGATGAAATAGTGCACAATTATTAGCAACAATACCAAGCAAGATAGAGCCTCAACAGAAGCACGCAAAGGTCGCCAGAGCCAAGAAATCATCATGACTTATCCACCGGGTAATGCAGACACCTACTCTAATACCTATATAAAATTATCCTACACCTTCAAACATGCGGAAAATAAATAAAGCATACTCTAACGCCCTATATTGTTATGAAATTACCATAAATTGATTTCAAACTCCAGGTTATTTAAAAAAATGAGACAGACTAACACTTTCCATTGAACTTGTCTAAACAAGTATAAGAGCTACTAAGAAGATGCAATCCATGACAGGAAAATTATGACACTACTCCCACTTTAAGGAAGGAGGATTAGAAGATGCCAGAAACCACCATCATCTTCACCTATAAAACATCACTGAATCCTGCACCAGACTATATCAAGTGGCATTACAAGCGTAGTATCAGTAAACACAATATGTACTGGTAGACATTATCGATCCCCACACCTACCACATAATATTATGCAAATGATCAGGAAATATGAAACTTAAATATAACTTAAACCCCGAACCATATAGCACTCCTTGGAACCTTACTTCGCTGACAACTTTGACATTTAGACACTCGACCCTCTTACTAATCTAAGGCTTCCAAAGACTACCTTTTATAACATTCCCCTATCAAATCATACCCTAGTCCTCGTACCAACACCCTGACCCATGGAACATTTTGGTAAGCTAAACGTTATACCCTTACTAAACCACCTTGACTTAGATTCCCCTTATCAGCTATGTTCTAAATAGTGACAACCATAAACAGTTCGCATCTTTAACAAAATACCCAACCCCCTACAATCTACCTTTCCTAATAACCATAACTTAGAAAACACACCACGTACAACTCTAATCACATTTATACATAGCCCATAATCTCAATCCTTACTCTGATGTGATATGCACCAACTTAAATATAAATGAAACAGTTAACTTACAGATTAGTACTACCGACCAACGCATATATGCCAACGGCCAAAACTTTATACAAACTACAAATTACAATCCTTACCTTAATAAATGCATGCAACATATTCAACATGGTCACCAATACACATATTTGGTCCTCCAATTGACCCACGTGCACTAACCACATTATGAACAAGTAAACCTGGTTCACTCATGGAAAAAACATGTAAACTCTTTGATTCTCTCATAGAATCCATACACAAATTGTAAGTGTACCTGAATGGTAGCCTAGCTAACCATAAATAATTTATAGTAGATATGGTACTGAGCAACCCATTAGTATCTCGTACCAGCGTAGTACTCGAACCAGCCATCATTCATAGGCAATATACATAGCCATAATAACAATGAACAATCATATATGAAACCTAACAGGTTCATTATATGAGATTATCAACATAGGTCATTTTAAATTAGCCTTTAGTTTCATCACATGCATTGCACGAATAATACTACAAAGTTGTAGACATGCATACATTGCATAGTTAGTAACACACAACCATCACCTACTCGAAGGATTCCTTCTTGAATACTTCCTAAGCATAATCCAATCACCCACAAATGCCCCTCCCAGTATAACACTCAAAAATACCCTAAAACAACCACAATTAGCTAAAAACCACTATTAGCCTAACCACCCTAGAAACTTTTTCAACCATCCAGACTTTGTGCCTGAAGGCCTTTACATGCAATATATAATCATCCGCAAGATATAATGTAAGTGAACGAGTCTAACTATTTGATTAAGTAAAATATAGCCTACCTGGGCGCCAAAATTTACTGGTGAACCTTGACTATGAGCGTTTGGCTCTGTGAGAGTAAACCGAGATGAATGTGGACATAATTTCTTTGGTTTTCACCACTCTTGTTCTGAAATCTCACCCATCCATTGCTCTCATGCCTCAGGTACCAGAGGAGGGTTTTTATAACATCCCTCGTCTATGCATGCTCCCCACTGCTCTATGATTTATTATAGTCATACTCTGTTTCATACCTGGTAGCTAGCCTTTCGCTTCCTCCTTGTACTAGATTTTCACTTGAATTCCTCCTGAAAGTGAGAACGCACTATATGCACGAGGTCTGGTTCAAGGCAAGGTATATCTTAACAGATTGAAAGAGAATTAGTGTATTAAGCAAGTACGGAAAAGCGGAAAAAAGAAATTCAGGCTCTGTTCTCAAGTCTAGTTAACGAAACCGAGAGGGAAAGCTTACTTGAGAGGATATACCTAACTGAAAGGATATATATTCGATATCGCATATCCACTATTACGAGGAGGATTTTTATAACATCCCTCGTTAATTTTATCACTTTAGAAGAGTAGGAAATAAAATATAGAGTATAACTAGGGTCTAATTTACTGCCAGCCCGTTATAGCAGCCAGGCAGGTGCTATAGTGGCGCCATAGTGAGAAGTTTGACTCTATGATGGGCTGACATCAGCTCTGTCAATTTAGATTAACACAATTTCATTGTGCCCTTAAAAAATTTAAATTTGGCACCATTTTTCTAGTATTTTGGAATTTCGTGCGAGATATCTTTGAGTAAAAATGGTTTTGGGTCATTATAAAAGATACCAATTTACCCATTGTTTATCCGTGAATGATTACCAAGGCGAAGGTAAGATAGACCACTTAGCTAGGGTCACTGCATGATTTTGATAAAGTCCATGACACCCTCATCTTCATGCAAGTAAAACACTACTACCATGTCCCCTGCACCTTAGGTTTTTTTCTAGGGAAATTTGAACGACTGAAGATGCAATAAAAAAGTTTTCATAGAGTATACCTGTATAGTCGTAAGAATTTTTCTATAGCGGCGTCACCATACTGAGTGGTCGCAAATCAGAAATGAATAAGAGGGAGGGGAATGGATTTTTTTTGGCCATTTCTCTTCCTCTAACTCTCTCTAATTCACCAAATTCTCCCCCATCATTCTGTCCATATTCGTCAAACTAAGGTAAACATCACACTCCTTACTTTCTTGACTTCAATAAATGCATAGTGATGATTGAAAACTAAGAATTTATATAGAAGAGTAGGGTTTGGGTTGTTTATGAATTTTTTCCAAAGCTGCTCTTGATTATGGATGTAACACCCTGTTTTCTCCATATGCTAGTTTTATTCATATGGAACTTGACATAGTCTTGCCGTATAGGTGAAGGACCAAGTTTTATATGATCAATGATGATTTTAATTAGATCATAAGGTGTTGTAATCCTCCACACATTTTAGCATGTATACATTTAAGTTAACCCAACGGAAGTATTTAAACTAGAGACAGTAAGGTGGTATTTGAGATTAAAGTTCAAAGTGAAGTAATAAGTTAAAACAAAAGGGATTAAAATTTATAAGATGTAATAAAATAAGTGAGATGCTTACTTAACTTAACTAAGCTAGTAGGTGCCAAGTAGGTTCATCACCTACTTAGACTTATTGACCAGCCTCAAGAACCAAGTAGGTGGATCACCTACTAAGACTCTTTAGACCAGATTATTGGGCCAAGTGCACTACCACCTACTTGGCCCAAGTTGAGTAGAATGGAGGAAGAATTGGTAGCAACACCCAACAAGTTGAAGTCCACAAAAGCCAAAGTTAAAAATCCAAGTAGGTGAATCACCTCCTTGACTATTTATGGCCCAAAATTAGCCAAGAAAGTTGGCCAATGCAGGCTCCCTTTAAAGGGATAAACATCAGTTCATTTGCTTCATTTTTAACTTGAAAAAAAATCAGATTTGTAAAGTTTCTCTCTTAGTCTTTCTTGGCTTAATACAACAACCCTAAAACACCATAGGGTTCTTGAATATTATCCCCCTTTTCAACTGAAAGGTAAGTGAAAATACTTATGGGTTTAGCTTATTCCTTCCATGGAATCTTATGGAATTATACATTGCATGTTCTCAAAATCTGTCCAATCTCTTTCTAACCTTCTAAGAGATATTCGCTTATCTTTGGTCATAGTTTGAAGAAGAGTTTAATTTCTTGAAGAACAAGTTTAACGGATAAATTTCTAAAAAATAAGGTAACGCTTCTGCTGAATTTTTATGCCTTTACGTACAAGTTTGGGAGAAGAATTTTATATGTATTTGTCAAGAACTCATGCATGGTGATGAATCCTTGAGTTCAATATTCTCCTATTCTACTAAAGACTTTTTTGGCTGCTTTGTGTGTATTTTTTTAGGGCATCTTGGGCCATCTTGGTAAATGATGTGCGGAGTTGTATTGATGTATAGAGGGAAGGTGTGATGATTCACCATTTGTGTAAGGGTTATATGAACCTACTATCCCTCAAGTGTTTAGTATTGTTTTTATGAGGCCCACAATGTGATTAGTTGCTAACATTAGTTTAATTATGACTTATATTAGATTAGAACCCTAAAGCGGAGGTTGAAATGTGATAGTTGTAGTGGTAAAAAAATAAGGTATGTAAGGCTATTTTATTCCATATCTTTGGCATGAAATTTGATACTTGTATCACTACCAATAAGTGGGTTTCCTAAGTGTTCTTCCTAGTCAAGGATGCATAGTGCAGTGTACAATCTCCAATATAGCTAACGATCTTTTCCCTAATCCCTAGTGTGTCAAAGTATATCGATATGTAATTAGTATTAGATATGCAATTTTACTCTTTCAAGTAGTAGTATGAAAATTGTCACACCCCGAGCCTACACACTGGGCGGGACCGGCACCCGAAGACCATTTCTGGCCCCAAGCGAACCCTTGGCCTGGCTTTCTTAACTCAGCGGAAACCTCAACAGAATAACTCAATGCAATGCAATATTACAAAACAACTTTAACTTATAAAATATGGCCATAAAGGCAACTCGAATCTCAAAATAGAATATTTACATATATATATAGATGAGAGACTCAAAACTAACTGACTGACTGCCTGTCTACGAAGCCTCTAAAATACTGAGATGGATGTTGGGACAGACCTCGCAACATCCTAATAAAACAAAACTAAGAACACAAA
>JAJOOO010029114.1:0-20107 GCA_029582685.1 Solanum piurae
AAGGTGACTTGGAACACCATAACTCAATTCCAAGTGGCGACTCTTAAAAACTATAAAATAATCCCTTAATCAATACCGTCACTTAAATTGGAAAAACCTTATTCGCCGTGCGAAAATAGGGGTGTGACATTACTAACTACAATCTTTATTCGTCGGCAAAATTTCCAACTAATTGGATATTGGTTGGCAAGTTTACCAACAAATTACATTTCGTTACTAATTTACCAACATATCTATATTTGGTTGGTAAATTTAGCAACACAATTTTGTTGTTGGTAAATGTTTGGTTAGTAATTCATTGGTAATATGTTAATAAATTATATAAATAATTTTTTTGTCATATTTACCAACCGATATATACTTCGTTGGTAATATTACCAACAAAAGGTGTGCATTAGTAATATTTCAGTTGGTAATCCATTGATAGAATGTTGCTAAATTTTGTGCCATTTTTTTCGACCGTATTTACCAACTAAAATACTTAGTTGATAAGATTTGGTTGGTAATATGTTAGAATTTCGTTGTTAAGTTTTAAAATATAGTTCAGTTAAAAATATGTTGGTAATTTGTTAGTAGAATACTAACCAACTTAAGTTATTGGTAAAATCTGTTGGCATTTTGGGTTTTTTTTGTAGTGTAATCCTTTAACCAACCAAAGGAAGCAACATACACGTCGAAAGACCAATAAGAATTGTGGTAGCATGGATAATCCACTCTTAATTACAGATATCAACTATGAATTTTAAATATGAAAAAAATCATGTTATATAATATAAATTTAAATTAATCGAACTTTAATATAAATGCATGCTATCCTTGAAGATGAAAAAAAATCATGTTGAAAGGCTGACATACTGTACGGACTCCATAATAACAATGGGAAATAAAAGCAGGAGCCATAGTGTCTTATCGACTCAATTTTAAGATAAAGATAGCAAATGGCCAATTCAGCTTTCAAATCAGTGCACAAGCATAGCAGTTTGAAACAAGATAAAGAGAAGCAAGTTAGTGAAGCATTTGCTTCATCCTTAACTAGAGGTTTAGGATTCAAGTTTAGGTGATACGAAGTCACTTTTGTTAGAGAGTGTTTTATTTCTTCAATGTGAAATTTTTCAGAATCAAAATTTAGTTAGATTTTAATGTAGATATCGAACACCGAGTGAAAAAAAAAAGTTTGTGAAGCACTAACTTGCACTCTTTTCTTAGCTAGTGCTTTGCTTGCCATATTCCACTACAATGAGACATGACGTACCACATGCCCTTTCACAGGAAACACAACGTATCCAATTGTGGGCCTAACGATTTGACGAGAGAGAATTTCTCGAATGGTGAGTACTCTCTCACTTTCGAATCTTAAGCTCGTGACTCGTGAGCGTGAGTTATTTAGGTAGCAAAAATAGTTAAGAGGTCCTAGGGAGGGATTAAAAAAAACTAACTCTTAACCCTTTTTATTTATCCGAATATTTACCGGTTAATGTAGATTTTTTATATCACTTTAGTATTTTGAATAGGTAAATACTAGTAAGGAGACTTACGAATTTCTCCATAGTGAAAACGGATTGTAGCAATCAGAAGACTTACGGGTTTCTCCATAGTGAAAACGGATCTGCAGCAACCAGGACTGCGGACGCAAATAATTTCCTTTATTCACAGCCTAAATATATCCTTGAGAAATGCACAACGTTTCACTAACCCTGTATATTTTTACTACACCCATAATGGTGTATTTATACAATAGGATTAGAGTTATTAAAGAGAATAAACTAATGGACTATCAGGCTAATTAACACTCCTTATGAATGGAATAGATATTTCCAACACCTACACTAAACTTAAACTTGAATCCAACTAGTTGATCTTAATTATAGAAGAATTGAAAGGCACAAAACAAAGTTGCTTAGATAATGCACATCATTCCTATTCCCAACTAAGGCAAAAGAGCAAACCATCAGTCACCATGTGTCATTTATTAAGTATATAATATATATCAAAGGAACAAACCCCTGATGGTCACTCCTGATATTGACATACTAACCTGCAATAGCTAGTTCCCTATGCCCAAGACATAAGTTTCTTAATAGAGCATTGATTCTATAGGAGGTAGCGTTAAAATTCCTCTACAAACAGCTATTATATTCTTATTCTTTTCCTGACCATCATTGCATCATGCTCCTCCGTTTTAGGGGCAGTAGGAGCAGACGTTTAGCTCAGTTGATTGAATATGTGAACTTTTACCTTATTAGTAGGGTCAAACAAATCTATCGTCCAACCAAGGATCAACATCCAAGTTAAGCACAGATGATAATTTGCAAAAATCCTAACTTTTTTCAAAAAAGAAGTCATACTTTATGAGACTAATCTTACAATTAGGAAACCTCAAGTCTCACTGCATCATTCTAATTGAACCCGGCTTTACATTTGCCTTTCCATATACCTAATAGACCCTCCCAATTTTGAACTAGTATTTGTCCCCATTTGCATTGCACTTCAAAGCAAAATATGTACAGGAACAATTGAAGCCGGTCAAAAATAGAGTATGAGAAATTTCTCGAGGCTTGTGGTGATCTTTGCTAGCATTTCTCTAAAGATCTCATGCATTTGCCGATTGAGATGGCAATCTAGGATGGTTATGTTCTCCTTCGTAAGTGACAATAAGCATCGAAGGTTCTTCCAAGCATCTCTCGACGTGCTTCCTGGCAGGACAGCCTCTCATGCTGCTACACTTATAGTATCCCCTGTGCACAAGCCAAGAAAAGCTTTAGCTGGAACTATTGTTTGCTTGAATCATAGAAATTGCACACCTCGGGGAGCTACCAGCGAACAAAGAATCCTAGACGGAAAGGTAAGACTACAAAAAGCAGCCAGTTCACATTCTCTAGTTTAGCAATTTTGTTAACAAAGCCGATTCAGTTAATCCTGATAAATTATCCAATCTGTTAAATATCCAGGGACTTGCAATCTCCACCAGCCAAGGAAGATAAACAAGACACATTCAAGCAAAACAAAGGGGAAAACATGAGCACATTGGCGTGTGAAAGATATATCTATGAGACAGAAAACAGCAACAGAAACAAACATCATAAACAACAAGACGCGTAATACACTAAGAAGCAATCACAGCAAAACCTTTAGTAATTCTGTTCAAATTTGCAGACAACAGTGTTAATACCACTGCATTATACGAGGAAAAGCCAGAATAATACCTAGGGTGCGGAGAACCTTTGATCGGTTTCTGTCCATATTTTCTCCAAGAATACTCATCCGGAGGAATATCAGCTAGTTTGTTACTTATAGCAGGAACCTTGATTGACCTCTTTACCCTGTGCTTCCTGTTAAAGATAATCCAGCAAGCCTTTTTAAGTACATATAAAACATAAGGAATTATATGATGCCTAAATTAAATTACGAACCTCTTCTTCGAGCAGTGACATCTGCCACTGCTTCCACATTTCACACTTCCCTCCTCTCCCTTACCGGAGCACCTTTTCTTGTGTTGAAATGAGCTCTGATCCGCAGAGCGCGAAGCCCCAATAAAATGGAAGGCATTACCATCCAAGTTAGCAACACTTCCATCAATACTCAACGAGGAGATAAACGACCTCGTAGATGACATAGTTGGAGTACATGTAGAGCTATCAAAATTTAAACTAATCCCACTATTGCTACGCCGATACATCATATCCGCCTGCTGCTTCATTTGTTGCTGCTGAAGTTGGTACCGCCTCTGTTGTTGCTGTTGTAACTGCTGCTGCTGTTGAGCAAAGTGATAGCTTGACAAAGGTGTTTGTTGGGCTAACTGAAGAGGATTTTTACTGTGTGAGTTTAACTCCAATGAAGGGTGAATCCTATTCACATTAGAACCAATTTCTAGTCTAATATTTTCAGGATAGGTGATAGGAAGCAATTGTAGAGGTTTAGGCTGATCATCAACTATTTTACAACTTGGGTTCTCTAACAAGAGGCTATGAGGGAAAGGGGTTAAAATTTTCTTGGCTTTTCTTACTCTTGCATGACCCAAATTTGAATTTAATAGAGTCACCACTTTCTTGAACTTGTGAACAGCCTCTCCAGTCTCTCTTACTAAATTTCCAAACTGTTTCTCATCATGAGGTTGAGATAACATACTAATAACTCTATGACAACTATCAACTGCAACCCTGTTAGCTTCCTCAATCTCCTCCATATCTCACCAAGTAAAACAAAAAGATGATACAAGAAACAGAAAAGAGTGAAGAGATACCAACCAATTGATACAACACAAAGAAACAAAAGGGGTCTTGAAAATTTCAACTCAAGAAAGGTAAAATCAACCAGAAAAAACAAGATATAACCTGAAGGTGATTAATCAATCAAACAGAAAACAGGGCAGGAAGCAGAGCTATAACATTGAGCAAAGAAAGAAAACAAAGAAGAGACCTTTGTGGTGTCAAACCCTAGATTCTCCAATCTCCATAGGGGAGTTTGGGAGGTGTGAAAGAGAGGACTTTGGTTAGCTAGAGAAATTTTTTACATGCTCAAAAGAAAAATACAAAAGCTGCAATCTTTATTTTTTCTATCCACTTTTGCATTTTATTGCTACTACTCCATTAGAGAGAGAAACAGAGAATCATCAGTAGTGAAGTAATAGTAGTATTAATAAAAGTGAGTAATCAACAATTTTCTTCAACTCTCTGACAAAGAAAGAAACAAAGAAAGAGAGAGAAGAGGTTGTGATTTACTACTACTCCACTAGACTAGAGAAACACAAGTATTGTTCTTGTTACCGATTAGGAATCGGTAATTACTTCTTCATTATTAATAAAGAAATTTTGGATTTGAGTCTTTTTAGATATTAAATTGCCTTTGTCAGAAAGTTTTTATTTTAATGTGTGATTTTTCAATGCAAATCTCAATTTAATCGAGCTTTAATATAAATATCAAATGAAAAATCAAAAAGAATATTATTCATACATTTCACTTGTATGCACATAGAAATTCATACACATTATTTTCTTTGAAATTTACTTGTGAAATTATATTCGATATGAAAAATTAAACAAAATAGGAGTCTTCATCATTTACTTAGAAGGGAAACTGGGGTATTAGTCACAGATTTCAAAGTATGGGTCCCAATATTGGACCTTGTTATTCTCACTATTTTCTCCGTCCATTATTATTTGTCAGGATAAGATTATGCACAATCTTTAAGAAAAATTTAATATAAGGTACAATTTGATTAATATAACCCTACTATTAATCATTATTAAAATGGTTTGTATTTTTTGAAAACCGTAAAAGCAATTTTTTTCACATTAAAATAATCTTATAACTTTAAAAGCAATTTGTTCACATTAAAGGCAGAATTGGAAAAAAAATGACTAATTATTTCTTGATTGTTTAAATTGACAATTAATTTTGGACAATTATTTTTAGTATACCTAACAAACAATAATAGACGGATCCGTCTACTAATTTTTTTCTTCTTTCAAGTTGGTTTTCTATGTGCTTTTTACTACTTCCAACGTGGCTCGCATATTGTCCTTTTCCCTACAAACAGCATCTTATTGACTTACTGCATCCATTCTAATTTTAATAAAACAAAATGGGTGCCACTTCTCTCGTGTTCCATCCCTCTTCAAATTTTTTATCTTCCAAATTCTTTTCTTAATTATACTCTTCAGTTTCATTTTATTTGACACTATTTAATTTGATAGGATAGGATAGAAAAATTATAATATAAAATATTTTTTATATATATTTGAATAATTATAAATTATTTAATTATAGATAAAAAGAAAATTTTAAAATTAAATTATTTTCAATTATAGTAAGAAAATATACTTTTGAGGAGGAATATAAAAAAAATGTCAAATCATAAAAGACGGAGAGGGTAGTATTTATGTGAGTTGATTTATTTATTTAAATCTCTTTTTAGTTATGAGGAAATTTATATACTATTATTTTATAAAGGTATTAGTTATACATATATAAATTAGTATCATTCATTTATTAGTTATTCCACTTTTTATCTTACATATATATAATGTCTGCATGACTTTTATTTAGTTGTGGATCCTTAAACTAGTTATGAGTTATGACACAACTATGTGATGATGAAAATAACACGATCTGATAATTCATAATTTCATATTAAGCTTGTTATATAGTACACCAATTTTGATTGCTACTATTAATTTATGGTTAGTTAGAGTAGTATAGTAATACTATATGGTCCAAAAGATGATAAGAATATGAAGACAAGAGAGATGCATACTAAATTTCCTATCCAAAATTGTCATTTATCTTGTCTTATTTATCATGTGAAGGTTGGAACCTTCAAGGTCTCCTCTATCATCCCCTACTTTTTTGTCAATAGAAAATCAAACAATGATGTTAAAATGTCAATATATACTCCCTTCTCCAACCCCCCAACCCCACCACACCCACACCCTTCAATTTCTTTGAGTCATTTTTATTGTAGCGATATTTAAGTTTGACGTTTGTTTAAAAAATTTAAGTTTTTGTCAAATTTTGTTCATACATCAGTTATATGATTGGTCTTCTGATAAATATTCTTAATTTTCGTGTTGTATAAAGCTATCATAAAAAATTTACAATCAGAAATAAGATGTGATCAGTAGAGAGTAGTGATTATGCGTGTAATGTGGATTAGTAAAAACTAACTAGTATATGTTTACTTAATTACGTAATTTTTCCTATTTTATATCCTTTAGCAATTGACACTCTACCCTCTATATTTCCTTATAAAATCACAAAATTCTATATTTATAATCTCTTGTCGTGGAAATCAAACAAGCCCTTAATAAGGATTAATCAAGATATTGTGAAAGCAGGCAAAGCTGGATCTAGGGTGTTGCAAGAGAGTTTAGGGTAAACTCCCTCTTCAAAAAATTATAGTATATATATATATATATAAAGTATTTTATAACTTTTTATGTATTTATAAAAAAAAATGAATCTCTTAAATATAAAATTAGAGGTTGATTCATGATTGAGGCGTTCAAAATTTATATTGACAGTCCCAATTTAAATCTCAAATATTATGTTTTTTTTATTTTTCAATCATCTTTTGTGAAAATTTTAGATCCATCCTTCGAAGCAGGTCACCCAAATAGTGTAGGATGTATAGTCCAAAGGTTCCACAGTCACTTTTGTCCAAAGGTGTTTGAAAGAAAATTTGAAAATGAGGTTGACACATCCATACATACCTAAATTGTAGCAACAATTGGACTATTTCAGCCTCCCTATATTTTATTTTTTTTCCGCCCGATGTTTGGAGCTCATATTTGAGTCCTTGGATCGCATATTGTATGACTCATTTGGGAGTGACACTCCCAACAAAATTTTCTACATACCCAGAACTTGAACCAAGACCTCTAATTAAGAGTGAAACAGTTTCACCACTACACCACAACTCATGTTGATCCCATATTTTTTTCCTCTCAACTTTGCTTTGAAGGTTTTCCCTTTCATTGGGACCACCCACAGCATCCTAGAAACTAGTCGTTTAGGTGGGGAAATTATTTTATTTTTGGGTACATTCTTTTTGTTACAACAAGACACAATATAGAGCTGCTATATTGTACCAACATACATGAAAATTAAACCACCGAAGAATATAGTACAATGAATGTGATTGTTCGTCCCTTAGTCATAGATCTCAAGTTCAAAATATACCTATAAAATAGCTAAATTTATAAAGACTTAGCTGTTGTATTTATTCCTCCAATTGAAGTTACTCAAGTTATCAAATGTCAGAATAGATTCTACCGATATAATGCAAAATTATTATTCCAATATCAAAGTGAAACAATTTTAGTTTTGTTTTCACTTTTGATCATTCTAAGAAATTTGTACAATGTTGAAATTAACAAATATTTATAATGAGGGTAAAAAAAATGTGTTTTAATAGATCATATAAATTTGACATTTCAAAAGTTTATAGGCATCGTCTAAAATAATTAAGATTGTTTATGTTACAATTCATACTAAGGGTCATCGACAGAAATGTCTCGATGAATATTAAATGGACAAGAGGTCACATCATTAACAAAAAATAACTTACTTACAATATTTAAAAATTTATGATCAAGCGCTACCTTAATATCAACCTTCATCAAGCAACAATATTCGTTAGGCCAGAAAGGAGCATTGATACATGATTTAAGCAAATTAAGAGGTATTTAATAAAGAATTTTACTTGGGAACATGAAGAAATTATGATAATATATTAATATATTACAATAAATAAATACTAAACAATGTACTAAATGCGTGTCATATGTGCAAGCATTTTCTTCGGCAACGGATATGATAGTTTTACTTTGAAAATAGCAACTACTAGTCCTATCAACAAAAGGGGTTAGGTTCAAAAGCAATTCCTCAAGTCATAATCTCGTTTACAACTATTATATTTTATTTTTAAAAAAAAAAAAAAATTAAGTCGAGGATCTATAGTAATGATATTTTTTATCATCACACGTTATAAATGGAATCTTCATAGATCTTATTCTCTTCAGATTATATTTATGAAACTACATCGAATATATTATCGTTGTTATTGAAATTAGTAGCTTCTTTTTTCTCCTGTATTAACTAGTATGTTTTTTAATTTTTCATTATGTATCATGTTCTTGCTTTGAGCTCTCTATTAAATATAAAAGCAATGTTAATTGGATAACATGTGAGCTCTCTATGCTCAACCATTACAATTTTATGTTTCCTTGACAATGAAGTTTTGTTGGGATGAGGGTGATGTTATTTGGAAAGAAGCAAAGAACAGAAAGGTGGAAATTGATGTTGATCAAGTAACAAAATTATGTGACCTGTAGAATTTGGTGCAACACATGAATTGATCCATGCCTGAGGGGAAGAAGAGATGTGGCAATTTTTGGTTGAAGCCGTTAGTTTCTGGACAGAATCTAATAGAGGGATGTAAGTTGTAATTTTTTAGGATAGTTTAGGGATGTTTTTTGTTCATTATATAGTATAAGGATGTAGTTTAAGTTTGAGGTATAATTGAGGGATGTTTTTGGCCATTTACTCTCTTAAGAATCATCATTTTAGTGAATTAATCATCATTTTGGTTTTTCATTTGTATTCAACACTCATATTCAAATTCAATTAAATTTGAATTTATGCATTGTACGACCCATTTTGGGATTAGAGTGGAGCTCCCACCAATATTTTTTTCATTCCTAGGACTCAAATCAAAACATATAATTAAGGATGAAGAAATTTCAATCACCACATCCAAATCCATGTTTGTTTAAAAAAAATTGAGCTCATACAAAAAAAATTGTGTAAAAAATGAGAATGCTCAAAATATATATTAAAAAATAATGATATCTATAAAATGTAATTGTTCCTCTTCAAATCCAAATATACATACCTTATTTTTTACACAAAAAGAACGGAAGACAAAAATTAAATCCTATCTAAACTTATTTGATTTATTGTGA
Organism: Solanum piurae; assembly: GCA_029582685.1. Lineage (NCBI taxonomy): Eukaryota > Viridiplantae > Streptophyta > Magnoliopsida > Solanales > Solanaceae > Solanum > Solanum piurae. The sequence continues at coordinate 9,462 of JAJOOO010029114.1, forward strand.
TTTTCTATTTCCTCAATTATTATAAAGGGATAATTACTTATCCAAAGGACATTAGTCATTCAATTAATAAAATATGTACAAAACATCTAGGCTGTGTGTTTTTTATACTAAATATACATAATACACGAAATATATGTTGTACATATAATTCGGTCATGTAGTTATCCAAATGGCATATATTCCATATTATAAACTCTAGTCAATGTAAAATTGACACGTCACTATTCCTCTCGACATTCTGATTCGATACTACAAAAATGGTATTTCTAAGAACACGTTAAGATGTACATTTTTATGAAAGAAATAGTTGTTACAATCTTTTAGGTGTCGAATAAATAAACTTCCTCAAAAGAACAATAAACTCCTTTACAATTTATTTTATTAAAAAAATCCCAACTTTGGTGAATATTTGTGAATTTGATTCCATTATTCATCATGGCCAAACTTTTTCAAAGCAGTAGTATTATTTTATTGCAGTAATTGTAACAACTTTATTGAACTAGTCGTTGTTAAATAATTGGAGGGGCAGGAAAAGAGAATTTCAAGGATTATTGTATCTATATGTAACTTTAAAAGGCACAATTGATTGTTGATATACACATACTACTTTATCTTTTGTTGGCTAAAAAGCATAAAAAAGCAACGTCAAAGCAAAGTAGTGCCTAGGGATCCTGGACGTAAAACAGTAATCATAATTTATAACTTGAAATTACAAATCCAACAGAGTAGCATTGGACCTCAAAAAAGAAAAAGAAAATATTAGACCTAATTTTGACTCTATATTACTCGAAATATATATATTTGGATATATCTGAACGTATCAAAATCTGGTAAGATTCGTAATATTACAAAATAACTTATATCTAAGTAATTAACTCGTATACTAGTAAGATTTTTGTAAGTTACCAAAATATTAAAGGGTTATTGAGGAATTGTAGATTTTGTTAAAGGGGGATAAGAGAAGAGGGAAATTTAAAGCGGGGAAAAATTCATACGCAGCGTTATTAGCGTCTGTTTTGATAATATTAAGCGAGAATTATTTTTTCAAAATGTAGTAATATTATTTTTCTTTCAAAAATTAACAAAATACATTGTATTCGTGCGCATATAATATTTAAGGAAAAATAATAAGGATATTGTGTTTGACACTTTAATTTACAATATAAAATATATTCTTTGTTATTTATAAAATTAAGTTTTTAATTACAAATATAGCAATATAAAATACTACATTATTTTTATTTTATTTTATTAGTGTGCTTATTGTTTGGGACTCATCACAAGATCTCTTTTTTCTTTCTCCATTATTCATTTCAATCACAAGAATATTTTCTCTCTTAATGGGATATGTTTCTCTTCCTTATTACTCTTTCATCTCTTTCATTGTTCGTATCTAGATAAGCCTCCATTCTTGATAATATTTTTGGTTCTTTTTTTTAAAAAAAAATCACCTCTAATTCAAGAACAAGGTTTGTTTTTTAATATGAAAAATTTCATAGATTCTACTCCTAGAAAAAGTCTTAGGTCAAGGATTCGACGCAATATTAACAGACCCATTGTATGTTCAAAATTACGTTTTGAGTTGAATGCATTCACTATATATCCTATAAGTGAATATTAAAGAGCAATTTATGCCATCAATAGTGAATTTTCTTTCTCCGTTACAACTAATTCGCCAAAAAAGATAAGGTGAAAGCAGTGGCGGAGCCAGAACTTCGACTAAGGGGTGTCAAAATATAAAGAAGTAAAATCGCGTAGAAGTCGAGGAGTGTCAATATGTAATATATATACATAAAAATATTTGTTACTCCTAACTACACAGTGTAATTTTTCGACGGAGGGGTGTCGGTCAACTACATGTGGCTCCGCCACTGGGCGAAAGATATTAGTGCAAATTTTCTCATTATTACCTTCAAATCGGCAAAAGAAAAAAAAGACAGAAAAAATTACAACTGTTAATTCTAAGAAGATCCGCATGATCATAGTGAATATGATTTGTATCATGTGGTTCATAAATAATCGGAATAGTTTTTAAACACAAAAATATTTTAGTGTATACACTTTGGTGGCCGATTTGGTACAATTGTTGATTATATGTGATTTTAAATAGTGATATGTATTAATCTTTGGCGGTTGATCTAGTACAATAATTGGTGATTTATTGATTTTTTTAACTGTGATATGTTTTAGTGTATACATTTTGATGGATGATATAGTTAAAATATTGGTAATCTGTTGATTTAAATTTGATGGATCGATGGTGTGGCTAATATTTGGTGATATGTTGGTTTAGAACTATTAAAGAAATTGATTTACAATTGATGGTAAGGTTGATTTTAGTTATATGTTCCAATCCTACAATGCATAACACAATAATCTAATCAAGTATAACCAACTTTTTCTTTTCAGCAAATTAATTTACATGGTGTATAATGTGGTGTAACCTTTCTGTCGAGTTCAAATTTTAATAACTATAACAATTAAAAATAATTGGTGAATTTGTTGGTTAAAAAATAATGATAATTTGTTGATTTAAAGTTACAATATGTTATAGCACATATATTTTGATGTATGGTATGACTAATTTTTGCTGATATGTTGGTTTAGAAGTTAGAAATACAAAAGTTATTGATTTAATTGATGGTAAAGTTGATTTTAGTTATATGTTACAACTCTATAATACGTAAACACCATAATCTAATCAAGTATGTACCAATTTTTTAGTATCATCAAATTAATTTACATGAACTTTGGTGTCAAGTTCAAATTAATTTAATTCAATTTTACCATAATAAATGAATTATATCAAATTATAACCAAATAAATTCTAAAAAAAATGAATTCATACATTAATGATAAAGTTAAATTTTAGTGATATGTTCCAACTTACAATGGTGTAAAAAATATATTTTTTTAAAATGAAGGGAGGGAAATAAAACGAACAAAGAAGTTTTTGAAAAATAAAATGAGGTAAAAAATGGGGGGTGGGGGGGGAGGGGGGCGAAGAAAGGAGAAAGAGACTAGTGCCGAGAAAAGTAAGAAAAGGAGAGAGAAAATTTCCAGAAAAATAAAAGGTGGAAAGAGAAAAGAGAATCAACTTATTCAATATTTTAGGAGGAGAAACATTAAGAAATAAAAATATTTAGGGGAGATATTTTAGGAAGAATATTGAGAAAATGGTCAAATGCCTCCTCAACGTATAATCGAATTTCCAACTACACATTTAAATTTTATGGGAGTCATATCACTCCCTGAACTATTTAAAAATGAAATAATTATACCCTTAAAAAGCCATAACCAGATCTATGGTGGCATGTGAGTTTGACACGTTTGACACGTCATCAAATTATTATTTTTCAATTTTTATATTTCTTTACCCTTTTCTTCTATATTCTTACCCATCCCTTCAAACACCCAAAATATTTTCACCATCACTAGAACACCATAAGTACATGAAATTGAGTCTTTAAAGAAGAAAGGTGAATAATGATTTCAGAGCTCGTTCAGAGATATTCGGATTTTGCTCATTTGAAACCTAAAAATCAAATTAAAAACAAAGTGAAGGGGGAGAGAAGATGAATATGACGGAATATTGTCATTAATGGTGGTCACCGAAGATAAGCAATCCTCTCAAGGAAGATGAGGAGGAGAAGCCTACGATGTCTTCCACATCATCATCTACGGCGACGACAATTACAAAGAGGAAGAGATTGATTCAACGACAGTTGATGGATTAACAAGATTAATAGCGATAATTTTTAAGATATAGTTGATTGATTGAGATTTGATATTGATAATTAAGGATCTATTAGTAAAAAAATATTTTTTTTCGATTGGTCCAATCGAATTTAAAGCAAACCCATATTGATTTTTCTCAAATCAGATCCAAAGCATTTTGGGGTGATATAAATATATGTAAATTTATCTCAATTGATTTAGGTTGATTGGTTTTGCAAGAGTTTTATACGAGTTTGAAAATTTGTTTGGAATCAACAATAGTGAATTCGGTGAAGATGGTGGTGGCACCAAGACTTAGAGGTGGTGAAAGATTGAGAGATTTGTTTATTGTAATGGTCCGAACCGTTGTTATTTAAGAGAAACAAAAATTCGGAAAAATTATGGGCCATTGTTCCGCCAAAGCGGGCCAGTTGTCGTTAGGGCGACGGCGCCAGAGCGGGATAAGCAGGGCAGAATGTAAATTATGAGAAATCTTATTTTCTCCATCTTTCTAAAATACCTAAATAAGTCGTAAAATACCCTAAAAACCTCAGAAAAGCTGCTCTAAGCTTGGGAAGGAGGGAGGAGGAGATTTCTAGCGTCAGGATGGGGAAATCTTGCGGATTCTTGGACAAATCCACCGTTGAGAATCCCGAAAAACCCGAATCGAAGTCAAAACTCTGTGCAACTGCTTGGCTCCCAAGTAGGCTAGGTTTTATGAATTGAGTAGTTTAATTATGTGATCATCACGTGATATATGTAAATCAATGGTAGGGTTTATGTGTAGACTTTCGCGCACTGAGTGAATTCCATGGGAAATTCCTAGAAATCAAGTAATTGAGTTTATGCCTTGAGAAGGAAAATCGATGATTTGTTAGGGCTTTTAGAATTGCTATCGCGGATAGAATTGTTTCAAGAATAAGACTATGAAATCATGAAAGAAACTAGATTTATGACATATGCTAGACTATAAATTGGGGTGATTGATTGAGGAATTTCATGAACTGTGATTAAACTCTAGAAAGAAGTCTTAGATGATGAATTAGGGCTAAGCATGACAAATTAGCATATGATGATAATGTTACATTATTGATCACACTTTGTGAATGAGATGGGTGAATTATCATTGACATGAAATCATGACTTAAATATATGATCTTGAGGATATACTTGTGTTTGTGATTGTGATGTGTTGAAATGGATCGGTTGCCACGTTCCGGCATAACTAACTTGGATCGGTTGCCACGTTCCGACATAACTATTGGATCAGTTTCCACGTTCCGACATAACTATGAGATCGATTGCCACGTTCCGGCATAACTAACTGTTTGGGTTTGGGTTCCATGAGAGGACCAATGATGTGGCTTAATTGTGTATTTGAGACTTGAGAAGTTGTTCGTTGTTCGTAAATATTGGTGATAATGTATATGTTCATTATACATGTGATTATATTGTTCATTGACTTATACATATATAGTGGAAGGGTTAAGTGTTTAAGGGGAGAGTAATAGATAGTGATGGGTGTTCGTGTGTTGTAATGGTTAGAAATAGAGGTAGCGCGTGTGATAAAAGATGCTTAGGTGGATTTCACCTTGGGGGAAGGAGATTGGGTTGAGTGTTAAGGGAGCGTGATGTAATGTATTATGTGACTATTGTCGGGTAACGTGACGAGGAAGTAGGGGTGTGACGTGAGCGGTTAGTTGAAATGTTGGTGGTTGTATTTGGGGGAATTTCTCTACGTGTTAGCATGGTTAGGCTATGATCAAGTACATTGTAGGTAGGTTGATGGAGAAGGATGTTAATAGTCAGAATACTAGTGTATATTGAAGGTATTTCAAGAGAGGGTAAAGGTGGAGAAGCGAGTGATTTATTTAATGATCTTATTAGTTGATTTCTTATGTTATGTGGTAGGCATTGGGTTGACCGATGATGCCTACCAGTACGCGTGTTTTGTACTGATGCTACTCTTGCTATGTCTTGACATAGTCTGGATGCAGGATTGGTGACGTTTCATTTGGTGAAGACCAAGAAAATCTCCAGCAGCTTCTATTCTTCCTTCCGCATAATGGGAGTTGTGTCTTTTATTTATTTGTCTTGTTGTACTCTTAGTAGCTCTTGTACCTATTTAGACTAGATCCATGAGAGTTGTTAAATTACTTTGCAAGTTTTAACTAAAAGTGTGTCTAAGGATATTATTTATAAATAGCAGTGGAGTTCAAAAGAATGTCAACTCCCCTGATGCGGATGACGGGGTGAGGGTCGTTCCATCGCACGGTAGACAGGATGGCGTAGAAATCCCTCACCTAAGTAGAGCATGCATTTGGGGAGCCTCAGTCAGTGGAAGCCACCCGAACTCTACCAGACGATCATAGAAGGCTGATTCCTTCTCTTCTAACTTGTGCAACACGAAACCCCTCTCGCAACAGAACCCTGTATTACGGTAATCGTGATGTCTCTCCCGACTCGCGGCATTGAGAAATCAGATGAAAGGTAAATGTTCGTCATTTTCTTCTACCATCAGAGAGCCTGCAATAAGTTTGGAATCAGTTAGAAATGCGACAGGATATTCGATGTAAAGCTAAAAAATTAAGAAAAATTTTGCGTTAAGGGTGCAAGCCGCTGGTCTGGCGCATTCCGCCACAACAGCCAAAATCCCGCTAAAGCGGCCTTCATCTGGGATGAACATTAGGCGTGTCAATGGTGCCTTTTTGTCCCAAAACTCCTATTTTCGACAAAATTTCAGCAGATCAGAGTTATTTAACTATCCTAGAACATAAATAAGCAATTACTTCGGCAAATTAACTCCTAAAAGAGGGCTAAATCGGAGTTTTACACCAATGGGACCCTTCAACTTCCCCCACCAATTTCAGTATCATTTTACCCATATTTTTATGAAATCCTTACGCCCAGGACGTTGTGGGAACGTTGGGACGTAAGGAAAGTAACAATGCTACGTTTATTATATCAATCTAGCAACCTAGTTCAAATTCAAAATAACTACCCCAAAAACCATCTATTTTCGATCAGTTAATCAACATGCAATCGTTGTTAGTTAAATACTGAAGTAAAAAGTGTAATGAAAAGAGAGTTTACCTTAACTTCGACATTCGGAATCAGAGAAAATTGAGAGGATTTTGGGAGAGTTTTAAAGTTACGGAGAAATAGGGGAAAATGTTATATTTTCCCCTATTTCTGGTTCCCGATCTCCCGCTGCAGCGTGAGATCCTCGCCACTGCGGCCCCGCCTCAGCGAGAGGGCTCCCGCCCTGGCGGGTCAGACTGTGTAGTTAAAACACATTCGTTTCTTCATGTGTTGTCTCAATTTTCTTCTGGTCTTTGGGTATAGTACCTTACTTGTATCAACTAGTTAAAAAGTCACCATTTGTGGTTGTGGTTCCGTGATGGCCCTATTCGTTAGTTGGGTTGAGTACTCTTAAATAAGTGTGTGATTGGCCACGCACTAGTCGTTCGGGAACGAATGATGGGTAAATTGGTATCTATTGTAATAACCCAAACTGTCGGTATTTAGGAAAAATAAAAATCCAGAAAAATTATGGGCCATTGTCCCGCCAGAGCGGGCCAGTTGCCTCTAGGGCGGCGGTGTCAGGGCGGGATAAGTTGGTGCCATAGCATGATAGGCGGGGCAGAATGTAAATTACGAGAAATCCTATTTTCTCCATCTTCCTAAAATACCTAAATAAGTCGTAAAACACCCTTAACACCTCAGAAAAGATGCTTTAAAGCTTGAGAAGGAGATTTCTAGCGTCAGGATGGGGAAATCTTGCGGATTCTTGGACAAATCCACTGTCGCGAATCACAAAAAACTTGAATCGAAGTCACAACTCCGTGCAACTGCTTGGCGCCCAGGTAGGCTAGGTTTTATGAATTGAGTAGTTTAAATATGTGCTCATCATGTGATATACGAAATCAATGGTAGGATTTATGTGTAAACCTTCGCGCACCGAGCGAATTCCATGGGAAATTCCTAGAAATCAAGTAATTAGGTTTATGCCTTGAGAAGGGAAATAGATGATTTATTAGGGCTTTTAGAATTGCTATCTCAGATAGAATTGTTTCAAGAATAATATTATAAAATCATAAATGAAACTAGATTTATGAACATATGCTAGACTATAAATTGGGGTGATTGATTGAGGAATTTCATGAACTGTGATTAAACCCTAGAAAGAAGCCTCATATGATGAACTAGGGCTAAACATGACAAATTAGCGTATGATGACAATGTTACATTATTGATCACACTTTGTGAATGAGATGGGTGAATTATCATTGACATGAAATCATGACTTAAATGTATGATCTTGAGGATATACTTGTGTTTGTGATTGTGATGTGTTGAAATGGATCGGTTGCCACGTTCTGGCATAACTAACTTGGATCGGTTGCCACGTTCCGACATAACTATTGGATCAGTTTCCACGTTCCGACATAACTATGAGATCGATTGCCACGTTCCGGCATAACTAACTTGGATCGGTTGCCACGTTTCGGCATAACTAACTGTTTGGGTTTGAGTTCCATGAGAGGACCAATGATGTGGCTTAATTGTGTATTTGAGACTTGAGAAGTTGTTCGTTGTTCGTAAATATTGGTGATATTGTATATGTTCATTATACATGTGATTATATTGTTCATTGACTTATACATATATAGTGGAAGGGTTAAGTGTTTAAGGGGAGAGTAATAGATAGTAATGGGTGTTCGTGTGTTGTAATGATGAGAAATAGAGGTAGTGCTTGTGATGAAAGATGCTTATGTGGATTTCACCTTGGGGGAAGGAGATCGGGTTGAGTGTTAAGGGAGCGTGATGTAATGTATTATGTGACTATGGTTGGGTAACGTGACGAGGAAGTAGGGGTGTGACGTGAACGGTTAGTTGAAATGTTGGTGGTTGTATTTGGGGGAATTTCTCTACGTGTTAGCATGGTTAGGCTATGATCAAGTACCTGGTAAGTAGGTTGATGGAGAAGGATGTTAATAGTTAGAATACTAGTGTATATTGAAGGTATTTCAAGAGAGGATAAAGGTGGAGAAGCGAGTGGTTTATTTCATGATCTTATTAGTTGATTTCTTATGTTATGTGGTGGGCGTTGGGTTGACCGATGATGCCTACCAGTATGTGTGTTTCGTACTGATGCTACTCTTGCTATGTCTTGACATAGTTTGGATGCAGGATTGGTGACGTTTTATTAGGTGAAGACCAAAAAAATCTCCAGCAGCTTCTATTCTTCCTTCCGCATGGTGGGAGCTGTGTCTTTTATTTATTTGTCCAGTTGTACTCTTAGTAGCTCTTGTACCTGTTTAGACTAGATCCATGAGAGTTGTTAAATTACTTTGCAAGTCTTAACCAAAAGTGTGTCTAAGAATATTATTTATAAAATCATGTTATTGAAATTGCATCTGTTTTCTTTAAATTTTCTGCATGTTTGACTATTGGGATATAAGAATTCTCCACCTTAGGTGTTAGAGTGGGTGCCCGCACGGCCCGGTGGGTTGGGTCATGACATTTATATTGATGGAGATGAAAGAAAACAAATAAGAAAAATAAATAATTAAAAATGCATATATTTATTGAAAAGAGATATTAAAAATAAAGTTTTAATAATAGATTTTGATGTTCACTCTCCCAAAGAGAGTGAAATACACTCACTATGCCAGCTAAGCATTCAGGGAGGTAATTATTTCAGTTTTAAATAGTATAGGGGGTGACAGGACTCCCATTGAGGGGGCATTTTATAAATTTTGGTATTTTCCGTTTTATTTTTTTTATTTTTTATTTTGTTCTGTTTTCCAAAGATTCTATTGTTATGTTGGTGAAAAGTCAAACTATTATTATATATATAATATGACTATGAATAATTTGGGTGCTTAAATTGTTTAATTAGGGTTTTTTTTCCCAATATTTAATCCTAATTAAAATTGTGCAAATACGATATCTGATTTTGATTGTATATGTATGTATCTGAAGACGTCAACTATATGTATTTCAGTTGACTCTGGTACATGTGCTTTCAGATTGTATGTGCAGACCAACTGTACGAGACAGATCAACTATATATGAAGGATACGTGAATATATTGTACGTATGTGGAACCAACACCTAAAAATATATACTCCTTCTGTTCATAATTATGTGTCCACTTTTTCTTTTTTAGTTGTCCTTAATTACTTGTCCATTTTGACAAATCAATAAAGGACAATTTCTTTTTACCTAGTATACCCTCAATTTATTACTTTGAAAAAAGTAGAACTTTTTGAAAATCTTACGTTTTTAATTCATCAACTTCATAATTAATAGGGGTAAAATGGTAAATTCACTATGTTCATCATTGTTTTCTTAATAGGCGTGTCAATTCAAAAGTAGACAAGAGAGAGTATATTGTATGTATATCAGATAATTGTTGTCGTCTCTATTGCAAGAATGTTCACTGCTAGTTTTTTTCTTTTCAAAAAATACAATTATGTGCCGTGTATACCTGATATAAAATTACATAGTATCATAATTTTTTGTAATTTTGTATTCAAACTTAGCTTTTGAGTACGCTCTAAATTCTAAATTATCAGTAAGCTAAAAATTTGAATCTTTGAGACCATAAATTAACTAATTAACATTCCACCCCTCACCAAAAAAAAAGGTAGGTAATAAATGAAAAAGAAAGTTAAATTAGAGAACTGAAACTTGAGGTGATGAATTAAACATGGCTAACTTATGATCCCTATTATCGGTGGAAGATGATATAAATCTTGTGGAATTAATCGACGTGTGTGTGAAACAGTGAATGCTAATATAGGAACTTTATTTTATCGTATCAAAGTCATTTGAACTATTTTTTGTTAAACAAAAATAACATTCAATGTTGTCTTGGTATCACAAAAAGTCATTAATCACCATAAAAGTAACTTTTATAT
>JAJOOO010029115.1:0-21085 GCA_029582685.1 Solanum piurae
GTGTGTTGCCAAATAGTTTTGTTTTGTTTTCGAACTATTAACCTTCTTAAACGGTGCCAGAGGAATGAAACAAAACAGAAGAATCGCGCTTGTGCCCTTTGTGTTTGTCTTGATTGTTGTACGTACAACTGGTGATTGTTCACCTAAACGTTTAATGCAATTCTTGCACAAGTTTGTCTTGTGTCCTTTGTGTTGGACTCTCATGCTACATACTCTTGACGACGCGGTTGACCATGAAATGTTTTTACTTTTTTCTAAAATTAAACTTTAGAAAATATATTTGATCATTTTAGAATATAACTTGAAATTGAATTTTAGAATTATTACGAATTTGAAAAACAACAAAAAGATATTTTAACTTTTTTTATTACTTCAAATAATTCATAATAAGTCAAAAATAACTTTAATTTGTATTCATGGTCGAACACAATTCTAATTTTTAAATATCATATTTTATGCTGCAAATAAAAAATATTTTTTTCGAATTTCACAACGAAACATATCCGTCCATTTAAGGAGTTCAACTCTTTTCTATTTACAAATTTCAAAAGTAGGAGGATAATGTTGATTTATGCTGGATTGAACGTTAAACAAGCCAGTGATCAAACAGAACAGAAACCACATTACCCGCCCTTAGCCACGGTGGTCATCGGAAAATTATATTGTATATAAAGGTCAATTTTTGATTTAATATATATATATAATTAAGTATTGATATCTCTTGACATAAGTAAAAGTAATTGTGAAAATTCCTTGAAGTCGTGTGTTCTAGTTCCACTAGCCTCACAATTATATTTTTTTACTATAATCATTGACACCCCTTAAAAATAATCCGGATCCACTATGCCTGTTAAGATGTATGTCGTTGCGCGTGTTTTGATAATTCTTAAAATCTGACAACCAATATCTTTGTTTATGCGTCTCACCTAACATTCCCTTCTTTTTCTGTCCAACTGGGCCAGGTAAAGGGAAAATGAAGTTTATTCAAGCAAAAATAAAATGAAGTTGACAATAAGTTTAAGATTTCCATGTTCAATATTCAAAACTTGTGAAAAACGGGGACATAAAATTAATAAGCAAAGGCTCTTAGCATATTCACTTTACAACTAGTATTATTATTAAAATTGACAAATGATTTGAATTGTTTCGAAGATCAATCTTCATCTGTTCATCGCCATCTCTTTAGGATCGATTAGTGATACTTGTTGAGTACATATTTATTTCTGTATTCATGCTACATTTGCTTTAGTCTTTTGTGTTACATTACTCTTATATTACAAGTAAATATCTCATGAACAACATGTATGTTTGAGTTGTGTGCTTATAGTGTTTCTTTAATATTTTCTTTATTTTAATTTTTTAAAATTATATCTAAATTATTATAAATTATAATAATTAATAACTTAAAATATTCAATTATATATTTAAAACTTACATAAAACGGACTATAAATCAATAAATCACAATGTAATAATTTAAAGTATTTAAAAAATACATCAAAAAATATTATAAATCACAATAATTAACAACTTAAAATATTCGATTATATGTTTAAAAATTACATAAAAACAATTACAAATCACACTATAACAATATTCACAATTTTTTATCAGTACCACATAAAATGGAATGAAAGAATAATAAATATTATTTAAAATTATATAAAAGTAATATTAATCACAATTACTAAGAATCTAAAATATTTAAAACAATACAAAAAATTTGCTTAACTTTCTAAATTTCATTTGTGCCATAGAAATAGAGATAGAGGGAGAAACATGTATTATTTGAAAAAAAAATTGTTTTCTTAAAATAAACTTTAAATATTTTATTTAAAAACATATAAACTTTTCAAACTCCATCACTGACACATAAATTAAAACAAAAAGAGTAACATATATTGAGCCCATAGTTTAAATACGTGGAAGCATGCAGAGACTTCAGAGTGATCTATTTGGCTAAATCCACATCATCAGGTTTTATTTAGTAAGAATTATATAAATCATCTAGTATTAAGAGCTAATTACATCTTATCCTACTTTTTTTCAAATTACAAAATTCCTAAATTTATAGGATCTCCGGATATATACATAAAAAAAAATTGATACATGGCTCGTGGAATGCAAATGATACATTACTTAATGAGAGGGGATAGGGATGTATCCGAGATGGGAGAGATGTATCCGAGAGAGGATAGAGATGTATCCGAGAGATGATTGAGATGTATACGAGAGGGAAGTTTTGTAATTTTTTTAATAATGTGAAATTTTAGAGATTATAATAAAATAAAATGTATATTTATGTAATTTTTCCTTTTATGTATCACTTTTATCATTTTATCTATTCTTTATTATCAGACAATGGTATTTTGAGTATTTTTTAAACCTGTAGTTATTATTTTTAATTTTACTAAGTATATTGTTGTATCTAGTATTCTTAGTTTCTCTTATATTCATATCACCAATTTTTAGGACCCGTTTGGCACCAAGAATACTTGGGGAAGATTTGAGAAAAACTTGGAAAGTGGTAACAAAGACTTCTAAGGATGCATAGAAGGACAAAGACGATAACAAAACAACCTAAAAAAACTGGATCAAAACTCATCAAAAACCGCTTTAGTAAAAAAATTGACAAAATGGCACCAAAACAACCTAAACTTGACAAAACAGTAAAAACGACATATAAATAGCAAAATTTGGACAAAAATTGCACCATAACAACAAAAACTAAACAAAAATGGCACTAAAATTGGCCAAAAACTAGTGTGAAAAGTGATAATAAAAAGGAGTTAAGAATTTAGAGGTATTTTTGTCATTTTAATTATATTGTCTCAGGATAAGTTAATCTGATATTGTTATTCCACCAAGAGGGAGGAATAACTTATCCCAATAATACTATTTATTTATCCTGGGATAAGTTATTCCATTGTGTGTAACCAAACAAGGGACTAATAGACACTATAATTTTATTCCATGACTATTTCCTCATATCCATCACACCAAACGATCCCTAAAGGCCATTCAAAAGTTATTCCGAGATTATCTCCTCTTATCCATCATATCAAACGACCCCTAAGGATATAATAATCATTTTTATCCAGGATCACAAATATAAATTTTAATTGTGTGAAATCGGATGAAACTTAAGCAAAATAAGAATAGAAAGTAGAATAGACATACTTCTATATGTAACTTAATTCAAGTTAAACTATCTATAAATATATATATATATATATACACTCAAAATTGACTATTAGTTCGTCTTTTAACTTTTAAATCAAAATATTTACTGTTTTGAAATGCTGTTATAGCGCTCAACTTATTCCCGCGAAGTTGGGAATTTTTTAAGAATCGGACGGTGAATAATAAACCTCAGGACTCATTGTAATCCAACGGCGTCAAACCTTATAAATATCAACAAACCCTAAATTCGTTTTTTCCCTCTTTCCTCTCGTGCAATTGCAGCTCAACTGCAATACAGTATCAGCAGGACCACCGCCATTTTCTCACCTTCAAGCTTACATTTCTATCTTTTTCTACACTCAATTTACAGAGCTTGTAATGCCTGCACTTGTTGAAAGTGAAACAATGGCGTCTGAAGATTTGATGGAGCTGAAGAAGAGCGGAAATGGGTCATCCGCCGACTCCCATAAGAAGTCGAAGAAGACCAAGATTGATTCTGGGTCTGATTCAGAGGAGATAAAGAAGAGTAAGAAGAAAGATAAGAAGCGTAAAGCTTTAAGCTTGGATGATCAGGAGAATGGAAATTCAGAGGTTTTGGAACCGGATGAAAAGAAGAAGAAGAAAAAGAAGAAGAAAAAGGATGAGGATGAGGCTAAATTGGTGGAGGAGGATAGTGAGGAGAAAGAGGAGGATCCTAATGCCTTGTCTAATTTTAGGATTTCAGTGCCACTGAGAGAAGCTTTGATTACCAAAGGGATACATGCGCTGTTTCCTATTCAAGCTATGACTTTTGATACCATATTGGATGGGTCTGACTTGGTTGGTCGAGCTCGCACTGGTCAGGTATGTACTCTTTGCAATTACCTTCTTAACTCTTATACAGTGAAACAACATGTCTTGTTTTTTTTTGTTTTTTTTTGGTGTTCAGTTAATAACTTAATACTTGCATGCTGATATTTAAAAAGCATAATACATAAACAAACTCTAAACTTGGCCTCAGCGGACAAGTAACCACTTCAATTTTGAGTATGCACGTCTAGATAACTCCACTGGCCTCCACTTTGCTCGTTGAACACTCCAACTTACAAAATCATTATCGAGACACTTCCAAAATTTATGTGTCATGTCAGCATCAGTTGTCCACGAGACACAGTGGGGGACGAATTAGAGTGTTTAGTTGCTAGTTAGACCTAACTGTGATGTGCACTCTTAATGTTGGAGTGCTTACTTGTCTATTTATGTATTATGCCATTAAAAAATTCTGGACATCATTTGTTATAATTTAAAAGCTTGTTTCTGTCAGTGGACTAGCAACTTGTAATGTAAATTTTACTGATTTGATTATGTTCTGTATAGAGCGTGGCATTGGGAAATTCTAACCCCAAACACGATAATAAATGTCCATGTGATCCTTGGAAATTAGAATTAGGCAACTAAGCAAGTCATCTATAAGAATCTACATGCGCTTGGCTCTAAGGCGGGGGCAGAAAACCTTAGTTCTTTATGAGATTCTCATTCTTGTGCTGTCCATGTATACTGACCTACACAGGAGCAGCTCACATTTTCTGGTGATTTTCATTCTAGAACCATAATTGATAGAGTTCCATTTCATGTCCCACATTTTCGTCCAAACTTCAAAATTGCTATTTAATTGTCCAAGGGGTACTCCCTCTGTTCCCGTGTTCACCTCTTTGAAAGAAACTTACAGTACCCTATGGTGCTTATGAGGATGTACTAGTGAGGATCCTCTAAAGGTACATGGGTTTCCCTTTGATGCGAATTTTTATCTGAAATGAGTTTTCTGAGAACACAAAAGTTGATAGTTTCTATTTTAAATTAAAGCTTTGCCATTACTTATTCATTACGATGAATGGACAGTGCCCACTTTGTTTCTATTACCATAAGAATAATAATGGACCAAATATTCCTGTATCACAAGACATTTTAGGCAATGTTTGTGATTATTTGTTGACTAAATAATCCCTAACAGGTTATTATTTCAATTTGTGTTCCCACATTTGCAGGGTAAAACATTAGCCTTTGTGTTGCCCATATTGGAGTCCCTGATAAATGGACCTACTAAAGTATCACGGAAAACAGGGTATGGGAGGGCTCCAAGTGTCTTAGTGCTTTTACCTACTAGGGAGTTGGCACTTCAGGTATTATTTTAGAGGCCTTGTGGAAGTTGACCGCTTCGCTGAATGTGAACCTCTGACTTTTGTTTTCTCACTTCATGTTAATATAGGTGTTTGCTGACTTTGAAGTTTATGGTGGGGCTGTGGGGCTAACTTCATGTTGTTTATATGGAAATTCACCCATGGGACAACAACAAGTTCAACTGAAAAGAGGAGTTGATATTGTCGTAGGTACTCCTGGAAGAATTAAGGTAGTGTATTAATTGGTCTTATATTTTGTGACTCTGGAATATTCGTTGTTGTTATGTTTTCATGCTTCAGAGAGTTTAGAATACTCCTTGCAAATTTTCCTCAGGACCACATCGAAAGAGGAAATATTGATTTCAGGTCCCTAAAGTTCCGTGTTCTTGATGAAGTTGATGAAATGTTGAAAATTGGTTTTGTTGATGATGTTGAATTTATATTAGGTATGCTACTATTCAGCGGTATCTTACCCTTATTATCTGATCTTTTACCCTCTCATTATCTGATGCTGTCAGTTATGTCTGTGTAATATTCTCTCTTTGAGAGCTGAAATTTGTTTGTGCATTAGATGCCATTTCCAGGGGTCTTGTCATATTATGGTTACTGATTTTGTTATGCTTTTCTTCTACTTTTCTCCTTTGAATTTTGAAGGCAAGGTAGAAGATGCAAGCCAAGTTCAAACACTTCTTTTCAGTGCCACTTTGCCGAGCTGGGTGAAGCATGTTAGTTTCTTATTTCTCTTTTTCTATAAATACTAGTCAGTGTTTGCACCAGGGGAATGTTTCATAGCCCTTAGTTTATTTCGAAACAAATTGCTTCTTCAGAGCTTGGAAAACAGCCCACCTTGGGGGTAAATGGGAGATGTACAAATTCTGTGTCCTAGGCTTACATTTTCTTTTCTCTCCTGAATAGTGATCTGTTTCTGGTGTCAGATATCTTCGAAGTTTCTCAAACTTGATAAGAAAATAGCTGATCTTGTTGGTGATGAGAAAATGAAGGCCAGCAAGAATGTGAGGCATATTATTATCCCATGCTCTAGTTCAGCCAGATCTCAGCTGATTCCTGATATCATTCGCTGCTACAGCAGGTTGGTTGTTTCTCATTCTTAAGTATCTGTCCATTTGAGATTTTTAGAATGACAATCAACTTATGAGATCATTTTCCGTCCTTTTTGCCATGAAATATCAGTGGTGGACGCACAATTATTTTCACTGAGACAAGGGGTTATGCTTCGGAGCTAGCTGGCATATTGCCTGGGGCACGTGCTTTGCATGGAGAGATACAACAGTCCCAGCGTGAGGTAAAATTTTTGTTTAAAATAAGTGATGTATTCTGGCATGCTCTCTTTTGCAATCTTTCCTGCTCTCTTTTTTGTGACTTAGCTGCTTTTAAGAATTAAGAGGATGATAATTTCTCCAGATTTAATAATCACCTTCTATTGTTGATGGTAAGAATATTAAGCCAAAAAGGACTTTGCATAAGTTGACTATTTGTCACATTCCTCGACTCCTTCAACAAATTTTATAGTTATGAATTTAGATTCTTCCAATTCTCAACTAACATCTGTTACTCTGATTGTTGCATGCTGTTCCAGATTACACTTGCTGGATTCAGATCAGGAAAGTTCCTTACATTAGTGGCCACAAATGTAGCAGCCCGTGGATTGGATATCGACAACGTTCAGTTAATTGTTCAGGTTTGATATTATTAAGTTCATATTCAACATTAATGCTCAAACCTTATTGTTATTTGTGAATGCTAAAGTTACTATATATGGTCAGTGTGAGCCTCCACGTGATGTTGAAGCGTATATTCATCGATCTGGCAGGACAGGACGAGCAGGTGAGATGCTAATGTTCGAATTGCTTTCATTAGATCACTGAAATTCACGGACATTCTTACTTATATTTGTTTGTTATTATTATATCATTCAGGAAATACTGGTGTTGCTGTAATGCTTTACGATCCTAAGAAGTCCAACATCTCTAAGATTGAAAGAGAATCTGGTGTCAAGTTCGAGCATCTATCTGCTCCACAGCCAGCTGATGTTGCTAAAGCTGCTGGGAAAGAAGCAGCAGAAGCAATTGCTGAAATTTCTGATAGGTATGTTTTTCGTTTGTGCTTTTTATGAATTTTGCCATCGCTCAACCGTTTAATCTATTTGCAAATTTCTGTAGTGTAATACCTGCTTTCAAGGCTGCTGCAGAGGAACTTCTACATACCTCTGAACTATCACCAGCTGAATTGCTTGCGAAGGCACTTGCCAAGGCAGCTGTAAGTATTTCTCCTTGTTACTTGTCTGACTGGGGAAACAAGTCTGGCCTTATGGTTGACAGGACTCTTCTCTTGCTTTTCCAGGGCTACTCTGAGATCAAGAGTCGTTCGCTTCTTTCTTCCATGGAGAACTGTGTTACTCTACTTCTTGAGTGCGGGAGGCCCATATTTTCACCTTCGTGAGTATTTAAACCATGTTCAGTAAATGGTTTTCTTACTATCTCCAATTATAACAAGTCTTACCATGAAGATGAATCTCACTCAGTGAGAGCTAAATATGGCAGAGCCTATTGTTAGTTTGGTTTGAATAATTCGTCTGTTGATCTTTTGTACTTTTATTAATATGGCAGCTTTGCATATAATGTTTTGCGGGGGTTCCTATCTGAGGACAAGGTTGAATCAATCAAAGGTCTTACTTTGACAGCCGATGGAAAGGGCGCAGTTTTTGATGTATCTGCTGATGACCTGGATATATTTCTAGCCGGTATGTTTCTTCATTTCTGCAATTGATCTACCATAGGTGGATAGAAATCATCTAAACAAATGCTACTCTAAAGCCTCATTAATCAGTGTCACTGCTTGTCTAAGCTCTTTCTCATCTTTACTTTTTCCTTTCCTGATGGGGCTATGTAGGGAAGAACGCACAAGGTGTAAGCTTAGAGGTAGTAAAAGAACTGCCCCGGTTACAAGAGAAAGATCAGTCGAGAGGTGGAAGATTTGGTGGTGGTCGTGGTGGCTTCTCTGACAGGAGAAACGGAGGTCGATTTTCTGGAGGCAGAGGCGGAAGAGGTGGTGGTGGGAGAGGTTATGGAAACTTAGGCCGTAGATGGTGAAGAATACAAACAACTTATTCAGACAGCTGACTGACTGTACAGGATTTTTTTCTCCCTGCGTGGGTTCAAAATTTTGCGATGATGAAGTAAAAAATGTATATTACGGCTGCTGTTTATGGAATACTAACAGTAGATTTTCCATATATAGGTTCAATTCACTTACTATTTTTTTTATTTCTTGCTTGCCTCCTCTTCGCAGGAGGCAATTTTTTCTTTTCCAGCTTGTATTTTTAACTCAACAAATTTGCTTTTTCCTTGGTCTAAATATATTAGTATATATTATAAATGTAACAATTATTATTTTCATAGAAGCTGACTCATCGTTAGTAGTTAGGAAATTTGATTTTGTAGTCTTTTACCAACTTAATTTTAGTTTTATGTCTTTTTTTTTTCTTTTTACACGTAAGAGATTTAAACAACATTTTAAGGTGGACATAAAATTGAAAAGGAAAAGGTAGTACTTGAAATTAAGGTCTTATGAAACTAAAAGTTTTAAGAAGTTGAAAAAAAATTCACTCTTTAATTAAAGTTATACTTTTAATATATGAATATATATAAGTGGAAGTCAAACAAATTATGATTATCGAATAATTGTAGGAAAAATATTGAATCATACCCACACCTATACATGTAATTTGAGAATGACGACATAGTAGAAAAACATATAATCCTTAATTTCAATTTATTTATCTTATTATTTTCAAATTCTTGGTAAAAGAATCAAATGATTTTTCAATAAATTTATAAATATATTAAGTAATACTACTCCCTCTGTCCCAATTTATGTGACACATTTCGCTTTTCGAGAGTCAAACAGTTTGAGTTTGACCGAGAATTTGCTCATGAAATCTTCAAATTTTTTAAAATGAAATTTATATATTTATAAACTACATAAAAAGTACTATAAGTCACAATAATTGATAATTCAAAATATTTAAAAGATATATGAAAAATTTACGGTCAAAGATAAACTTGTTTGAATCTCGAAATCCGAACTATGTCATATAAATTGGGACAGAGGGAGTACTATTTTACATACTTCATTGATTTGAGCCGTAACTTGTGAGGGCAGTTTCCAGACACTTCCACCCCTTCCCCGCCTTCTCTATTCACCTGATTTTTGGATTCCATTCATTGCTTTTGCTTTGGGAAAATTTTGTAGAATAACTCTGCTCCAACTAATTGATATCTGAATGACTTTTGTTCCTACTTCCTATCATCATTCTTGTTGATTTTTGAGGTCCTCGAAGCATCATGGGATGGTACAGAAGATCAAAAGTTGGCATTGATGCTTTTCGAAGTTTCGCATCAAAGTTTTCATTCAACAATTCAATTCAACGAACCAATCACTGCAATTCTTTGGTACCAAACGCTTTAAGCAAACCTAGTCCATCTGGGTCCTCAAGGATTTGGAGAAATTCGTGCTTTCAGTATGGAATTAAGCAAAATCAGTACAGTGGACCCTTTTTCGGTGGGGCTAGAAGATATTACTACGTTGATCGACACCAAATTCATCATTTTCGTCCAAGGGGTCCTCATAGATGGTTTCAGAATCCAAGAATTGTTCTTATTGTTGTTTTGGTGGGTTCAGGATTAGTGATAACTGTTTATCTGGGTAATTTGGAGACTATACCCTATACTAAAAGAACCCATTTTGTGCTTTTGTCTAAAGATATCGAGAAAAGGCTGGGTGAGTCTCAGTTTCAAGAGATGAAAAAGTCATTCAAAGGGAAAATATTGCCTGCTATACACCCGGAAAGTGTTAGGGTGAGATTGATAGCTACAGATATAATTGAAGCTTTACAAAGAGGATTGCGAAAAGAGCAGGTATGGACTGATCTTCACTACGCATCAGATGCCGTGGAACCTCATGAGACTAGTGGGCATGAGACTTTGATGGCATTAAGTGATAGTAACCCCGAGGCGAAGTGGAGTAAAGACGATGAGATTCTAGATGACAGTTGGGTTCAGAAA
Source organism: Solanum piurae (assembly GCA_029582685.1). Taxonomy (NCBI): domain Eukaryota; kingdom Viridiplantae; phylum Streptophyta; class Magnoliopsida; order Solanales; family Solanaceae; genus Solanum; species Solanum piurae. The sequence goes on from JAJOOO010029115.1 coordinate 10,423, forward strand.
AGTAGAAAGAAGGGACAGGAGAAGGGGTCAGAGTCTGCTACCGGGCATATCGAAGGATTGCAGTGGGAGGTTTTGGTTGTAAATGATCCTGTTGTAAATGCCTTCTGTTTGCCTGGTGGGAAGATTGTAGTTTTCACAGGGTTGCTCGAACATTTTAGGACGGATGCTGAAATTGCAACCATCATTGGGCATGAGGTGTATATCAGCTTTGTCATTTTATTCGTTTAGTGCATTGTATACAGGTACATCTCTGCCTTGTTTTTAGTATTCACGCCTTTGCTTGCTTGATAGGTTGGGCATGCTGTGGCTCGCCATGCTGCTGAGGGAATTACAAAAAACTTGTGGTTTGCTATCATTCAATTGGTTCTTTATCAATTTGTGATGCCTGATGTTGTTAACACCATGTCAGCCCTGTTCCTAAGGCTTCCATTCTCACGCAGGTATGCGTATCACCTTTTATTTTCTGGATTTTGTAAGTTTCTCTTGCTTGTGTGTTTTATGTTTAATCTCTCTTTTAGGACTTAGTTAACATTGTTGTGTCTTATCCTGCCAATTCTCTCTGTTATTCAACTATATTAAGTTGGTGAGCTTTATAGTCATAGGCATGTCATGGCCGCATATACAGCCAATATGTAGCGAAGAAGTGTGCATCATAGATTATGTCATCCCAGTAAGCTCATTTTTGTGTGTTATGTAAGTGCCATATGTGAAATATTTGTTAAATGTTGATGGGGATCATTGCAACATGTAGGCATAGAGCTTGAGCCTCTTTTTATAAAGGTGGTGGCATCCAAATCTTGGTTGGATGTCTTTATTGTCCCTTGTTTCTTTTCATTTGCATCCTCCAACACTCATGTTACGAAGACGACATTTTTACATTAACTTTTTTGTACTCATCTAAATTTCATTATGTTTCGTTCTATGGTTTTCATTGCACACACATGGGCCCTTCTAAGAGGTTGTCCCTCCATGTCAGATGCATATGTTATAGTACAGCATAATGGTGGACAGTGAAATTGTTGGTAGTTGGGAATCCAATGTTTTACCCCTAGTATCACTGCTTCTACTGTATACAAAGTGAATAGAGCTTGTAGAACAATCAAAGAAAAAAGAAAAATAAGTTATGCCAATTTGTTTCTGCTGCTTTGATCCAGCAGAACAGGGTGTGTGGGAACTCGATAACTTAACTCTAGCTTTACATTGGAAACATTTATAAGGTATTTGTTCGGATGGTATAATTATAAAGTAGAACAAGTTGATAATATTAGGTGTGTCAATGGTTTTCTGAGAATGGATTGTACTGACTGAACCGATTCTTAGTCTATTTATTATAAAATTGTAGGTTTCAATATAGATCTATAACTATCCTTAATGATTATGGTAAGTTTTCTAATTTTGTTAGATAAACCAAAAAAATACCAAACAGAACTGAAATAAATTCTTATATGTACAAAATACATCATATATATTAAGTTTACGTATAACGAAGCATTAAATTTTTAACCTTGGGACTTGAGGTGGATTCATTTGGAAACAGCTTTAAGTAACACTCTGACCGAACTCTACTACTACTAAAACTAATTTGGTTTTCAGCGCTTGCAAGGATGCTCCTCCACTTGCTTTCTGCAGTGATGAGCAAAGGAAAGGATCCTCCCTTGACTGATTTGTATCAGGGTTCTAATGAGTTTGACATTTCAAGTTGTCTGGAAAAGACCAAGTTCCCATTTTATCTACGTTAACTTGATAATGGTCAGCGGGGTGCAATTGAAGTGCATATGCACTCATCTTCTGATGGTGTTGGTTCCCCCTCCTCACATGGATTTTCTCATTCTCTATCCTTTTCCCATTTTGCGTGTTGATTCAACCCTGATCCATCTCTCATTTTTCTGTTCAGCGCTATAAGTTTGTCAGTTTCATTAACTAGTGAGTTTTCCTAAATCATAAAGAAAACATTCCTAAAAAAGAGAAAGGATATTTGTTGAGCATCAGCTATGTAGCACGGGCATAAATTTGAGTACATTTTTTCTGATAAGGTAGGGTAACAGATATGAGTACAATATGAAAATATGAGAATCAAAATAGAGGGGGCTATTTATAGATGGGTTGATGGTTTTCCTTTATATGTTTGAAGTCTTAAGGAGTTGTAATAATCATTAATAACAATGAAAAACTAAAGCTATAAGATATATATATATATATTTTTTTTTTTGATAACCGAGAAATCCGTCTAAAGCTATAAGATATATTCCGTCAATGCTTACTGATTTTAACTGTATAGATTGTGAATTAGTCAAATTACCATCTAACTGGATATTATTCCATAAGATATTATCGAAGACATTTCAATATTAATGGGAGTTACATACTAAAGATGATTGTTGGAAAACAATAAAGCAGTGGGCTTAACCACGAGGATAGATTGCAAGCACATCTTCTTGATGCGAATTTTTGGCATTCCATGTTCACACAAAATCTAAAGAAAGTTTTCAACCAGAAACCCGTTCACAAACTGCTAGCTGCCCTTCAGAATTTTCCCAAGAAGTATCGGTTTAGTTTGAGTCCTGGCGTTTCTTATTTGAAATGACCCACGCTGTTACTTCTTCTCACAGTTGCATTGTGGTCTCAAATTTGTCTAGCGAATACCAATTTTAGGATGTTATTTGAATCTGAAAATCAGGAAGCTCTATCCAAAACTGAAACAAGAAATACCTTATCCTGGTCATATCCAGCGTGTATCTTACCTGAAATATCCATGATTGCAGTATGCAACTAAAATATTAATTCCTGTGTGGTCATAGGGTGTTTTGTCAATTGATGATCCTTTTGGATGAGAAGTATAATTTTGAGAAATAGGAACTGAGTTCTCTAAAGCTTAGGGGCTTATCTTGGTTAGTGAATCTAAGGTGGTTCTCAGGAATCTATCAGAGGAAATTTAGTGTGGCAAAAGTGACCCTCCACCCTGAAAAAAAGAAAAAATAAGTGAGAAGGAGACACTGCATCCATTTCCCTTCTTTTTATCCTGCTAGGAGTTTTTTTTTCCTTGTGTGTGTGTGAGAGAGAGAGAGAGCGAGAGAGAGAGGGAGAGAGAGAGCAAAACATGGCAAGTATGACTTGTTAGAATGTACTCATAGTTAATATGTGGATCTCTGCCGGCCAACTCAGCTACTCAAGTTGGACAGCCAATGTTTGAGGTTTTATCCTCTCATGCGCTTAAGTGCTTCTGAGCTTTAGCGGTGCCAATAGACGATATAGTCTGTGTGAACAGAAGCAATAATATGTGAGCAGCTTATGTTTCTTATAACTTAATGCTACTTTCTGACTGTTTTTAAAAATGCATTGAAAGCATATCCTAGTTTCCTCATTTGTGACATCAGTTTAGTTGTAGATTCCAGGACTTACAAATTTATATTTGTTTGTGTTTGACATACTCCATTTAGTCACTGGGGTAAAGGGCTTTAGAATTCTGTCGATCATGTTGTGAGTGGCGAAACTTGAAAGAAACAATTTGAAAAGGATTTCTATTTCCAAAGGGATTAGAAACCTCAACATTCAAAATGAATGCGAGTGGCAATATCTGCCGTGTAACCCACCTTTCCGTCCACCCTTCCCACATAAAAAATGAAAAGAAGAGAGGAGGAAGCCACCGATTTCAGATGCTCAGTTATCTGGTGCATTTTATTAATGTGCTTAGTAGTGATCTAGTAAGTCTGCTGTTGTTTCTCGAAGTCTATATATTAGGCTTACTTTTGTTGGTGAAAGTCTTGAATTAATCGCTTAATGAGCTTGTTCCAGCAGTAGAGGTTGGTGATATCAGTAATCAGTGATCATATAGAGTTTGGAACTGAAACTCTTGGCTTCAAACCTTTATGGCATCACCTACTTGTTATGTGGGTTTTTGTTAAATTCTGTTAATGTACCCTGTTATATCTCAACCGTTTTATTTGTGTGGGGTGCGCATGTCTTCTTAGCAAGCATGCATGTAATACACGAAACTAGTCATTTCATGGTGAGTTCTCATGCATTTCTGTGTACCAGGATGGAGATGGAAGCAGATTACATAGGGCTGCTATTGATGGCTTCTGCTGGCTATAACCCTCGAATAGCTCCGTCAGTCTATGAGAAGCTGGGCAAAATTTCTGGTGAATCAGCCTTGAGAGATTATCTGTCTACCCATCCTTCTGGGAAGAAGAGAGCGCAGTTGTTGGCTCAGGCTAAAGTAATGGATGAAGCCCTTGCGATATACAGGGAAGTGCAGGCAGGAAAGGGGATTGAGGGTTTCCTATAGAGGAGAGGATGAAATGCACAGGCCATGTGAGAGTAGGGTGCCGCCCAGAAGCCAGCTTTTTTGGAAGTTATGCTCATCTTTTCTTCGCATCTTGATTGATTTTCATTTCAAGTTCCAGTAAGTGCAGATTAAGCAAAGAATTCTTTACAAAATTGTTGTTTTTGGACGAACTCCAATTCCCTTTCCTGGCTGCTGAAATTGACTGTTCAATAAGCATATACTTATTTGTCTGTTGTAACCCTTTCAAATCCCATGTCGGGAAGTTTCTACGAAATCCAGGAAGCAACGTTCCATCTTTTCAGGTGAAATTGTGTTGTCGATCAGCTACCAAACTTCGCAAGTTTATCTGTTCATTTGATTGTTTTTCCTTTTAGCAATGTGTAATCCATCTTTTCCAAGAATTTTTGAATGTCAATTCATGCCACGCCATGGTATCTTCCTCACCTTGCCACTGCATTAACCAGGTCCAGTGAATCAACATTCTAATAACAATAGGCGAAGGTGCATTTTGCCTACGCTTTGTGTAAGACGCCACAAAAACAAACTAACTAAAATAAAAATCTTGGCTTTTTGATTGGAATGCGCGTCTTATCCATTCCATCACTCTTACCTCTCTAGCTCCAAATAGGAAATAGGAAATAGGAGTAACGTTTGCGTATACTTTAACCTCGTATGTTATTGTCGTTGCTGGGTAAAAGCTTAGGATTGACTGTTACCAATTTCATTATTTCCGTTTTTCAAATGTTTGAGGTACGAAACGAAAATGATGGAGTTGCAACGGCTAAAGTTGAAGAATACACTAGCATGCCTTCTTGAGAATTGCAGGAGCATGAGAGAGCTCAAGCAGATTCATGCCCACATCACTACATCCCCTCAGTTCTTCATCACTGACCGTTGGTTCTTAATCTCTCGCATTATTTTCTTCTGCACAGTTTCTCAATCAGGGTCTCTCAGCTATGCCGACACCGTATTCAGGCTCGTTCCTCGAAAAACTCTCTTCATTTACAACTCCATGATCAGAGCTCACGCTTCAAGAATCCATGACCCCAGTTCATCTCAGCCCTTAATTTTATACAAACAAATGCTCTTTGATGGTATTACACCAGACTGTTTTACATTTCCCTTCGTGTTAAAACATTGTGTGAGCAGAGTTGATGGACTTGTCGGATCAAGTGTTCATGCCCATGTTGTTAAGTTTGGGTTTCACAGTGATGTTTTTGTGCAGAATTCTTTGATTACTCTGTATTCACAATGTGGGTCAGTGGATAATGCAAGGAAGGTGTTCGATGAAATGTCTAACCGGGATATTGTTTCGTGGAATTCTATGGTAATTGGTTGTTTGAGAAATTCAGAGCTTGATATGGCCTTAGAGTTGTTTAGGAGAATGAAGAAGAGGAATATTGTCACTTGGAATTCAATCATCACGGGTTTCGTGCAAGGAGGTAGGCCAAAGGAAGCTTTAGAATTCTTCTATGAAATGCAAGTTTCTGGTGATGATATGGTTAGTCCAGATAAAATGACAATTGCTAGCGTCCTCTCAGCTTGTGCTTCTCTTGGCGCGGTTGATCAGGGAAGGTGGGTGCACGATTACTTGAATACAAGCGGAATGGAGTGTGATATGGTGATTGCAACAGCATTAGTCGATATGTATGGCAAATGTGGGAGTGTTTCTAAAGCCCTTGATGTTTTTAGTTCAATGAAAAATAAGGATGTTTTGACATGGACAGCTATGCTTTCTGCATTTGCAATTAATGGTAATGGAAGAGAAGCTTTTGAGCTTTTCTTGGACATGGAAACAGCTAGAGTGAGACCTAATGCTGTGACTTTTACTGCATTGCTGTCAGCTTGTGCTCATTCTGGCCTTATAGAGATAGGCCGCTGGTGTTTTCGTGTGATGAGGCATGCTTATCACAAAGAACCACAAGTCCAACACTATGCTTGCATGGTTGACATTCTTGGTCGAGCTGGTCTCTTTGATGAAGCAGAAGGGCTAATCAGAAATATGCCAATGGAGCCAGATGTTTTCGTTTGGGGTGCACTACTCGGTGGCTGTCAAATGCACCGGAATTTTCAGTTAGGAGAAAAAGTTGCCAGGTATTTAATTGCTTTAGAGCCTCTGAACCATGCCTTTTATGTTAATCTTTGCGATATATATGCCAAAGCTAGAAGGTTTGATCATGTGAAGGAAATTAGAGCTCTTATGAAGGAGAAACAGATCGAGAAGACCGTTCCTGGCTGCAGCACGATTGAAGTTAATGGAGTTGTTTGTGAATTTTCTGTAAGAGGATCACCTCAAGTTTTGATGACGGAAATAAAGTTTGTTTTATCTAGTTTGAGTGATGAGATAGGAAGGAGTATTAACATGAGCGCTGTTCTGGAATGATGAAGAGAGAATTTTATTTCTAAGTGAAAAATACTTATTTGATTCTTCAATAGATATGTCTTCATAGCCTGGCATTCCATCTGAAGACATGAGAGTTATACTTTCATATGCCATACTTGTGGTGGTCTTGTTTTACTGTCAATATGACCAGATTAGGATTCACTGCCTGCTTTGGCTTCTAAGTATTTTCATGCCCCAAAATGAAAAAAAAAGAAAAGAAAAGAACGATTCAATGCCTTTGGGTGATCTAGTTTATAAAATACCCGGAAAATGTATAGGTTTAGTATATCGTAAAAATAGACATTTACTACACATACATATACATAATCAATATATGTTTTGTATATTTGGACTCACTTTATCTTTTGTTGGTTGATATGGTAAGTATTATAACATGATTGGCCAAGCTTTTGAGAGGCCAAAAATGCTTATTTAAAAAAAGTGAGATGTTTGATTAAACTTTTGATAGAAAATGAGTGTATTGGAGGATTAGAAAAAACTGTTTTTCAGAAGCTAAAGAAAGTAACTTTTTTCGAAAAACACTTCTTTGAAATATACTTTTGAAAAAAATATATACTTCGAAACACTTTTAAAAAGCTTGGCCAAACACTAATTATTGTTCAAAATTGTATTTTAAATTTATTGATCAAACACAAATTGCTTCTTCTCAAAAAAACTTTTTAAAATAAGCTGATTTTAGAAGTTTGGTCAAACAGGCTTATAGATACAACTTATATAAAAAACTAAGGATCTAAAATAGAAAAACAATGTAGAGTTGGGGTTGGAAAAATATTTTGATATGCGTAGGAGTGAACATGAGATGCATTCTAACTGTATTTTTCATTGTTTTTTTGGTAGTGATTCTTAAGGAAACATATTAATTTAAATCACATAAAATTTACAATGATTGACTTGAATATAACCATTAGTAGTATGATCTATCTAGGACATGTTTTTATTTTTTTAGATTAAGAATTTCTTTATAATAGTTTCATTGCTAGAATAGCCATTTTATTTGAATGATTATAGTGCAAATGAGAACTTATTAAGGTAATTTGACATGAATATTTTATTAGGATGTTTATGTATAATTGTATATGATCAATTGTTACGCAAGATCTTGAAATCGTCGCGAGCCGTTACTAAACAATGATAAAGGGCAATAAATAGGATTTATGAGAACATATTTTGTGGATATTGTACCTCAATATGTAACTATAAAATAGGGTTTTATATCCCTTTTTCAGTGATTGTAAAGAGAGTATTACCTACTAAGACTAAAAAATGTACCATAGTATTGACCCACTTTCTTTTTTATTCCGTCTCAATAAAAATATGATAATTGAAAATAATTTAACTTTAAATTTTTTTATTTTCTTTTTGTAACGACCTGAACCGTCGTTATTTAGATGAAACAAAAATCTGGGAAAAATTCTAGGCCATTGTCCCGCCAGAGCGGGCCTGTTGCCGCTAGGGCGGGGTAAGCTGGCGCCAGGACGGGATAGGCGAGGCAGAACGTAAAATACGAGAAATCCTATTTTCTCCATCTTCCTAAAATACCTAAATAAGTTGTAAATCACCCTAGAAACCCCAGAAAAGCTGCTCTAAGCTTGGGAGGAAGGAGAAAGAAATTTCTAGCGAGAGGATGGTGATATCTTGTGGATTCTTGGCCAAATTCACCGTCACGAAGCCCGAAAAACCAGAATCGAGGTCAAAAACTCCGTGCAACTACTTGGCACCCAGGTAGGCTAGGTTTATGAATTGAGTAGTTTAAATCTGTGCTTATTGCGTAATATATGTGAATCAATGGTAGAATTTATACGTAGGCCTTCGTGCCACAAATGATTATTGATTTAAACCCTAGAAAGAAGCCTTAGACAATGAATTAGGGCTGAGTATGGTCGAATTAAGGTTGCATGAGGTGAGTTGATGAATAATCCGTTGTGAGGGTGGTGATTCCATGATTTAGTGATGAATGTTGTTCTTGCTTCATTGCGAGACGTGTAGGTATACGAATGTTGCATTGTTGATCACACTTGTTGTAAATAATAATATGTTAATGATGAACGCCATGAGTCATGAATTGTTTTATATGATTATGAGGATATACTTGTGATTGTGATTGTGATATGTTGAATGGATCGGTTGTCACGTTCCGGCATAACTAACTTGGATCGGTTGCCACGTTCTGGTATAACTAACTGGGATCGATTGCCACGTTCCGGCATAAACATGGGATCGGATACCACGTTCCGATATGCTAACTGTTTGGGCTTAGGTTCCATGAGAGGACCAATGATGTGGCAAAACTGTGTATCTTGAGAAATATGAAGTTGTTCGTAAGTGTCGTTGATATTGCATATGTTTGATATGCGCATGTGAGTATGTTGTTGTATTGACTTATATATGTTGCACTTAGTAGGTACATGTTACGACGACTTTGATTTGATTGTTCTTGTGTTGAGCCAGCTGTTTGGGTATAATGGAAGGGCAAGGTGTCCAAGGGACGAGTAATGGATAACAAGGGTTGTTCGTGTGTTGTAATGGCGAGAAGTAGAGACAGAGTATTTGATGAAATATGCTTAGGTGGATTTCACCTTGGGGAAAGAGATTGGGTTTAGTGGTAAGAAAACTTGATATAATGTACTATGTGACCATGGTTGGGTGATGTGACGAGGAATTAAGGGTATGATGTGAGCGGTTAGTTGAAATACAACGTGGTGGTTTTGAGGGGACGCTTAATGTGTTAGAATGGTTAGGCCATGATCAAGTAACCGGTAAGTAAGTTGGTTGAGGAGGTAGTTAGTAGTCAAAGTACTAGTGTAATTCAGAGGTACTTCAAGAAAGGGTAGAGGTGGAGAAGCGAGTGGTTTATGTCATGATCTTACTAGTTGGTTTCTTATGTTATGTGGTGGGTGTCGGGTTGACCGATGATGCCTACCAGTACGTGTGTTATGTACTGATCTCTTGCTATGTCTTTTGACATAGTCTGGATGCATGCATGTTGGTGATGTTTCATTAGGTGAAGACAAATAAATTCTCCCGCAGCTTCTATCTTCCTTCCGCATGGTGGGAGTTGTGTCTTTTATTTATCTTGTCCAGATGTACTCTTAGTAGCTCTTGTACCTGTTTAGACTAGATCCTTGGAAATTGTTAATTACTTTACAAGTTTTAATAAAAAAGAGTGCCTAAAGTTAGTGTTTTAAAAATCATATTATTATACTTATCTCTGTTTTCTTTCAACTTTCCGCATGTTTAACTATTGGGATATGAGGGTTCTCTTACTTAAGTGTTAGAGTGGGTGCCCGCACGGCCCGGTGGGTTGGGTCGTGACACTTTTATCCTTAAAGAAGTAATTATAGCCACACATTTAGTTGAGGAGAGTGTGAGACCACAAATTTCTTCTCTTTTTTTTCCTTCTAATTTTGTGTCAAATCAAATAGTATCATATGTATTAAAATGGAGTGAGTAATAATTTCCAAAATGTATTGATATAATTATTATCTTTTCTAGTTAAAAATAATAATAGAAACAACACTGCAGTTAACATTCTATTATAGTAATATAATCTAATATTGCTTTAACAAAATGAACCATAATTCGCACATTATGCGGTTTCCAGTACTAGTTAATTAAGTACTATAGGTTATAAGTAGACAACTCTCGAATAATACGTGTGTTTGCAATTAAGGTGATTTTTGGCTCCAAATATGTTTGGTCCACTTTGATCAGAAACATGCAGTTATTCGTCGAAATATTTATTTCTAATTGAGGATATTTTTGAAATTTTTTGTATTCTCTCTTGTAATTTTTGTGCATTTTACTTTTCTTTTTAATTTGTTATTGTGAAGATATGACACCTGGGCCTAACTCAACCCCAAAAGCTAGCTCATGAGGGGAGGTTTGTCCAAGTCCATATAAGGAGACCAAATTCCCATTCCTCTACCGATGTGGGACATCTTAACACTCCCCCGCACGCCCAGACCTCAACTGGA
>JAJOOO010029116.1:0-24493 GCA_029582685.1 Solanum piurae
AAGCTTTATTTAAATACAGAAGAATTTTAACATGGCTTCTTGACTTGGTTCCAAGATGGCGGTACAGTCGGAATTAGTACTATTTTTATTGGCTTTGTCTTAGTGACTCCGTCTGATAAGCCGTGGTCTTTAGCCCGAAAAAAGTTGTTATAAAGGGCGCCTTCATACCCGGTTAGAACTATCAGACACATGGGCTCAATAAAAGTATGTATTAAAGTCCTGACAGGCCCTTTGCTTGGGTAAAATATTTAAACCATGCAGTCATAAAATTATGAACACTTCTATTCAAAATTCATATATTGATTACATAAAGAACGATAAAAAATCAATGCACAATTTTTTTATAACTAATTAAATTGATTAACCAATACACTAACAAATTATTCTCCAAAATCAAACTTTTAAATTCCAAAACAGTCTAAATTATGTCACAAAATTAATACATGAACACTCTTCACAGGTTTTGCTAAAAAAACATTCAATAAATTGGAGAAACAAAATATTTTGAAAGAGCAGTGAAAAAAAAAGGAACGGAGGAAAAAGATGAAGGATAAAAGTAAGTAGGGGAAGAAAGGACAGAATTTTAAATTGACTGAAAAAATGCGACCCATTACCGTCCATTTGTCAATTAAAGAAGGTTCTCATACAAGTATGAGTTGGTATGCCTCGCTCAGAATAAATTTTTTCAATATATAACAATACTCATTCCATTCCTATTTAGTTATCATTATTTTAGATTTTACTTCCTTTGGGAAACTAGATAAATTTATCAATCTATCCTTATTTGTTGTTCTCTTTTATTTAGTTCAAAATTTCAACATGCATTAATTTTGTGAAATGATAAATATTAAGTAACATTCTATTTTAATAAAGATGACATGTAAATAGAAACGGAGAGATATTATTTTATTAATAGAAATACTAGGAGAATGAGTCTATTATTATATATATATTTAAAAGACTCTCAATAAAGTAATATTAGAGAGGTACTACTAGAGTACTATAATATATCTCCAAAGACAATTCTCAAGTATGCCGTTTCTATCACTCTTCAATTTCCCGCAAAAAACTGATCCATTGACATGAAGCTGAAGATCTCAGACTAAGTTTACCCAACAACGACAAGGTTTCTGCTTTCATCTTTGTCTGAGATCTTTACAGGTTCTCAATTCTTCCGATTTTTCATCTTAATGTCGATGTTTTAAATTATATATACAGATGCTAATTCAGCTCTTCATTACTGAATCCTTCAATTAGATCTTTCTTGTTGATTTAGTTCTTTGATGTTTTTAGCACTTTTTTGATTGCTTAATCCCTTTTTGTGCACTTATTTGCTAGTTCTAGGGTTTTGCGTTGGACAATTGATAATTGTGTTGTTGACTTTTCTCTAAATACAAGAATTTGTACACCTGTTTGGTACTTTTTGTTTGTAGTGGGAAGAAATTCTTATGTATATGCTAAGGAGGAGTTGTTGTTAAATGAGGATCACTTTCGAGTTGAGCATTCCATTGGTAAAGTTTGGTATCTGCTCAGTGGAATCCATAAATTGCCACAGTGGTTAGGTCGACAATTCAACCGTCAAAACATTTTAAATTGGTCCCAAGGGGAAAAAAAACTAAGCTTTACTCCCGTACTAAATGGGTTCAGCATATGAATACTCAATATCCATTCTGCAGATTATGTGAACCTGTTTCATTCCAATGATTAATAATTACTCTTTTGGGTGACATAGGCGGGGGAGAGTTGCCAAGATTCTTGTGAGGATGAACTATAGGCTTTTGACAACTCTGATACTGAGTCTGCTGTCAGCCTGTCGCTCATTTGTTGATACATGACAATGTTTCTTCTTCTTTCTGTTGTTTTATTGAGGAAATAATCTTTTGGATTGTTTTGCTTTTGATGCAGATTTCTGCTTTATGTTCCACTACCAATCAGAATTAGGTGAACTTCTTTGCAATATACTAAGTTGCAGCCATCATTTTTGAGGGCAAATGATCATGCTTACTTGTTCTAATGAAAGTCTTGGATTCTGTTAGCTCTGAGAAAGATAAATATATTTGCCATGGGCGTAAGCTACTTGTCAGTTTCAGCATTCTGCACTGTTCTGAGCTATGTCGGACTCCAGTGTTGGATGGGAATTTCGGTTGAGAAACTAAAATCAGATGGGCTCATTGGGGAGAGCATTATCAACTTTGGGAATGAAAGCCGTGCACTAGAGAACCTTTTAGGTTCACATACAACAATTGCTCTGGGAGCCAATTTTGCAGTCAACGTATTTATACTGCTAGTTTTGTTTCTTAAGGTACTTACTCTTTGCACGTTGAGATGAATAGTTATGACTGATATTGTTACCACGGGCTGGGAAATTTCAAGCGATTATTAAGTTCTTTCTTGTAAAGCTAATGGGTAAATCAGCAAATAATGCTTGTTCTAATATAATGATTAATGCAGTTGGTCGGGTATTCAGTATCTTCGATATACCTGTGGATAATTCTTTATTGTTGTTTTTCCATCCACAAGGGCGATTCTTTTCTCATGATGGACATGGTTATGGTATGAGATTGACCATATTAGATTTATTCTAGCTTATAATCTAGTTTTAGATAACACCTTTTTAAAAAAGAAGGAATCATACTTGAATACATTTAAACATATAAGTAATCCTAGCCAAATAAATTTCAATCATCCTGACATAACCTTGCAATCCTTACTCCTTAAATGTGACCCTGCCACTTATCCCCCCCTTTTTTTTCTAATAAAAAAAAAGGTAAAGTGATAGGGTCACATGTAACGACTGCAAGGTGGTGCCAGAATAAACCCTAACCATCTTATACAAACTAGTAGCTCTGGAGGTGAAGTGAAAGCGTGGAGCATGGTAGTTGCATAGTTGATACTAAAAGACTCAAACCAAATAGTATTTAAGCCTTGAGGACAAGCTTTTGAAGGAGGGAGAACGAGACCTAGATGTTTCACAAATACTTTGTGGTAGGAAATGATAAGTTGCATTGAGAAAGTAGCAAATGAAGTTTTAGGTGTGTCTAAAATTTCTAAGGGGTTGTTTGGTTCACTGATAAGTTGATGCAAAGATGTTAATACAATGATTGAGATTTATAATTCACGGATTATTTAGTGCATAGGCATTTTTGTAGATGTTAGGATCGTTGTATTAAAAATAAGCACTACAATGTATGATTTAAAGCGCATGTTTGATTTTAAATTGCTTAAACTCTTGTTTCCAATTATAACCTTGGAGCCTTCCATTAGGTGTAAAGAAGTGCTTTGGAAGGAGGGTATATTTTTGTCATTTGGTTTGTTTTTATCTAAGTATAGCTAATCATTGTATAGTTATACCACATTGACTGTGATATAAAATAATACAATAATTATTATCTAAAATATTACACATTTTAAATATGCTGAATTTGAAATGGTAATCAAATGAAGTATAAAACAGTACAATTTTATACATGGATTATTCTTCGTAATACTTGTGGGAAAACATATCATGAGACCTCAGCCACAACAATCACGACGGTGGCGGTGGAGTAAGGAGGTGCCAAGTTTTGTTAAAACAAAAAGAGAGTAGTGTAAGAAGTTATCAAAAACAGATGGAGAATTTTTTGAAAGGTATAAGAGAACAAAGAGAGAATTGAAGAAGGTGATTAGTGAAGCTTGAGGTAAAGCCTTAAATAGATGACTTTAGAAAGTAAGTGATGTAACAAGATTCCTGCTAAGCACCTCAGGGGTCTAGCATAGTGGTCAATGAAATGAAAAGAAACCATGAGGTCTCATGTTCAAATCTCAGTGGAGACAAAAGTACTAGGTGATTTCGTCTAATCTGTGTAAGCCTTTGTAGAAAGAGTTACCTCCTACCTGCTGGTGGTAGGATAAGGATACATCAATTATTCTGTGGAATCAATCGAGGCAAGCACAAGAAGGCTTACCACTGTTGTTAAAAACTAGATGATTCCTAGTCTAGGAGTGTTTACAAGATCGCTGCCAAAGTACTATCACAAAGGCTCTAGGGCGTAATGGGCAAACTTGTTTTCAATCATCAAAATGCTTTCATTAAGGGCATACAAATCACAAATGTTGCTCTAATTGCCAATGAAGTTCTGGATTGGAGAATGAAAAATAAGGAACCCTGCATTCTATGCAAACTAGAGAAAGGTGGTTTAAATCGACTCAATTGATCGACTCAATTGGTCACATCTCTCACTACATAAGGGACTCAGACAAGGGGATCTCCTCTTTCCTTTTCTTTTTATCCTGGCAATGGAGGGCCTTAGTAATATGTACGATAAGGCGAAGCAACTGCGATGGTTGGATGGTTTTAATGCTGGCATAAGTAACACTGTTAATGTTTCACACTTACTATATGATGTTGACACCCTTGTATTTTGTGGAGCACATAGATCTCAAGTTCTTTACCTAAATCTAACCCTACTCATCTTTGAATCACTTTTAGGCCTTAATACAAATATGTTAAAAAGTGTTATATACCTTGTTAATGAGGTTTTAGAGCACCCAAGGATGTTAATGAGGTTTTAGAGCACCCAAGGATGTTAATGAGGTTTTAGAGCACCCAAGGATGTAGCTTAGTGGTCAATGAAGTGGTTGAGAACCCTGAGATCTCAGGTTCAAAACTCAGCGGAGACAAAAAACACTAGGTGATTCTTTCCATTTGTCCTAGCCTTGGTGGACTGAGTTACCTGGTACCTGTTGCTGATGGAGGTGGCATGTATTTCGTGGAATTAATTGAGGTGCGCGAAAGCTGATCCGGACACCACGATCATCAAAAAAGAAGAGAGATTTTAGACCTAGAAAAACTTGCAAGAATTGTGGGTTTTACCACTGGCTCCCTTCCAACCACTTATCTTGGATTACTCCTAGATGCCATATTTGGATCTACATCTATATGGGATGGGGTGATTGAGAAGTTTGAGAGAAGGTTGGCATCATGGAAGATACAATATACATCAATGGGTGGGTGATTGACACTGATTAACAATGTGTTGGACAAAATTCCAACTTACTACATGACACTATTTCCCATACCTAGCAAAGTACTGAAGCAACTTGATAGGATCAGGAGGAATTTCCTATGAGAGGGTAACAACAAGGATCATAAGTTTCACTTGGTAAAGTGAATTAAAGTGGTCTAGTGCGGGTTACCTCTCCTATGTGGTTTGCGAGCTATTGCATAGGAGCGGAAGTTTTACCCTGTGACCCAAAGGGTAGCGACTGCGGGTTTCCCTTGTCATCAAAAAAAAAAAGTGGATTAAAGTGGTGCTGCCAAAACAATTGGGAGGATTGGGTATAAAAGATTTAGCTCTTCACAACAAATGATTACTCATGATATGGTTATGGAGGCACACTCAAGTGGATCAAACTCTATGGAAGGAAGTAATCAAGGTCCAAAATCATTGGTGCTCCAAGCTGTCCAGACTCCAGATCCCCTCATGGTGTAGGCCTATGGAAGAGTATATGCAAGATTAAAGACGAGTTCTTTCAAATCACTAAGTTGGCAGCAGGTAGTGGTATACATATTAGGTTCTGGAAGGATAGGTGGCTGGACAATATCATTCTGATGGAAGAATTCCCAAGTCTATATCAAATAGCACGTGATCCTAATTCTTCCTTGCACAGAATAGGACAGACAACACCTTGAATGTACTTTTCAAAAGAAACCTATAAGATTGGGAAATCGAAGAAGTGGTCAACTTGTTTTTTAGGCTAGAAGGCCAGGTGATGAATGTCAGGAAGCAGTTAAGTTATGGTGGGGCAGTGACAAGGATGGTAAATACTCAGTCAACACAGATTATGCAAATTCATATGCTCCTAATGAATTACTTGATAACTGGCTATGGAAGTTGATATGGAATGACTAAGCTCCCAACAGAGATCATATGCTTCAGTTGGACATCTCTCATGAAGTTTGCCTCACTCAAGACAACCTTAAGAAAAGGATTTTTCAAATTGCCAATAGATATTACATGTGCCAACAGAACCTTGAGTCCAACAACCATCTATTTTTACATTGTACAGTCACTGCTTACTTAGAGTATGTTTTTGTATATATTTGGTATTAATTGGGTAATGCCACATAGTACCAAAGAGGCCTTTGAATGCTGGTGCAATTGGAGAGTTGGTAAGACCAACTCCAAATCACTCCCTTATGGCTAAAGTATCTTTTGTATCTATATAGTTGGCAGTCTATCACCCATAGATTCACCGGAGAACTTTTTGAACTTTGTTAGCTCCCTGGTACTAGTTTAGTCTTTTTTGTGATTGAGCTAACAAAGTTTTGTTATTTTCCTAACTTTTGTACTTTTCTGCATCTTCTTGATGCCAACAATGAAATTTCTTATTACTTCATAAAAAAAACTAAATTTGAGAGGAGATAGTGTGATCAAACAGAGATGAATTCCTACTTCAATCAATTTCTCAACAAAAATCATGAGGATAATTTTTTTGATTTTCATACTTATGTGGAGATACCTTAGTAACACTTCATAGAATTAAGTGCTTATCTTGGGAGTGTGGGAAACTAAACATCAATCAAACAAGTAGATTTATTTCAAAGGAAACTCTGTCTTATTGAATTTATCTTTGGATTCCATCCAACGCCTGAACTGCCACTTCCACTTCCACTTCTTTCAGCAAAATCGAAGTCCTTAGTACAATCAATTTCAGTATGCCGATTTTATTTGAAGAGACCTGATCATCCAATTCGCTCCATCAGATAGGAACGATTCTGTAGTCAAAGCAACTTTATCACTTTAGACTTGACTTTTTCTTTAGCCTCTCGGCTTTGAGAAGTTGTGGCCCAACAATGCTTTCTTAAAGCTTGTAATCTGTTCGACATAAGAACCAATCTCAAGTTGGATGATCCAAGGCCCTCTTACCAACTTGCACCCGGTGACAATAGACACTACCTCATTTGGGTTGGAAACAATATAATTGTCCATAGTATGGACACACAAGGTCAAAACATGTGTCGGGCTTTCCAGTCAAGTATAGTTGATAATCCCATTTTCAAATATGTATTTGAATAGATTCTCCTTTGATCTTTATCAGTCTCTGGATTGGCTTCAAAGGATTCTCTCTTATGGATTTGGCTTCTATTTAAGACTTCTTGGAATATAGAATCTAACTACCCTCCTGTCACGACCCAAGGTAGATCCTAGGTGTAATATGGCGTATAGGATCCCAAAGAGGCCCCATACAAGCCACTTAGCATACATAAACAAGATATAAGAAAATCGAAAGAGATAAAGAGACACAATGTTATAAAAGTAATGCGGAAGTCTACAAAGTCTCATTTGCCATCTAATACATCAAGAGTGACCGGGACGTAACCCTGGCATCATGTACAATCTCTGATAAGGAAAAGACATAAATGAAATGAAACCGTCCTCGGGTCCTAAGGACTCACCAAGTCTTGGAATGCTCTAAGTGTAGCACTGGCCACGAGTGGAGGGAGAAAAGTCACCACGCCCAACATTATGGAAAATGTAGGCAAGAGTATGCGTTAGTACAAATATGTATCAAGTATGATAGCCATGCATAAACATATAAAAGTCAAGTAAAAAGGGACCTTTTCATGATAAGCAAAGACCAACTGAAAAGCAAAGACCTTTTCAATGCATGTCGACATCTTTAAAACATTTGTGAGATGCTTCCTTAAGTAACCTTGACTCAGTAGTGTGGGAGAATTACCTTTAACCGACATGTAAGACCATGTGAGCTATCAACACGGAATTCGGCGTCTACCCCACACCAAAAAGAGGTGTTCTCACTTGCCAAGGTAAGAACCATGAACTTCTAGCTTACGTGGATCCACTAGCTAAGGTCTTATCTAGACAAATCCTATGTTGACACATAGTTTATGGGACATGGGTAATTGCCACTTGTCCACTCGGTACTAAGCATAACTCCCACAAAATATTCATTATTCTTAACTTTCCTTAACATTCATATGACATGGGTAATCGCCTCTAGTCTTTGCATCAGAGGTCATGGGTGCTTGCCTCATCATTAGAATAGCTCCTTAACTTTGATTCATTTTAGGTGAGAAGACCTTTCAACCTTAGAATCCTTTGTGTGAGAAAAACCTTTCACATTCATGCTTTCATGTGTATATGAGGAATCCTTTCACAACACAACAACAACATCAACATTGATACTTCACTCTCAAAGCATCCTTACAACATTTACATCAACTTCATAAGAACATGCATGATTACATAAACTCATCATTCATAGTTCAAAACCCACATTATATCATCATAACTAGGAAAACATGGGGCATGCATGGGTTCATGGGGAATCATCTTAAAACATGGAATTTACTCAATTCATGCATAAATGATCATAATTCAATCAAATAAATCAATATACAAAGGAACCCATAACATAGAAGAAAACCCTAACTGAATTGGGGATTTTTAACTTTATAAATTGGAGAATTTAGGAATTCCTCGGCTCCATGGATGAAAACTATCATACCTTAATGCCAAAAGCTTGACTTCAATGGAGGAATTGGAGACTTGACTTGAAAACCCTAGCCTTCTTCTTCAACTTCTAGAGAGAGAAATATTTAGAGAGAAAGACTTGTTCTTCTTTTTAGGAATTGAGAGAATGATTTCAATTGGGGAAATTTGGGGGTAAAAACACTTATATATGCTTCAGGTGAAGGGTAAAACGACATAATATTAGGCTAGAATAATTAGGAAAAGACCCAAAAGCCCTCATAAAAATAACTGCCGACTCTCATCGACGGCACAACCTACAGTCCGTTGGTCAGACCACGAACCGTACTGGTTGGCCGTCGATCGAGTTCAGAGACTATGGTCTTTGGTCCTCGACTGACGGGACCCACCTACGAACCGTGGGTCTATTGACGAGCCGTGGGTCTCAACTTTTGATCCTAAATTTTTTCTAAGTCTGAGGCTCACCTATGAGACCTACCTACGACTCATGCATTGGACGACGGACCGTTCTGGTGAACCGTTAAAAAATATTGAAACCTAACATTTTTTAAAAACTGGACTGGCCAACCACGGGCCTACCTACGATCCGTTAGGTTCTGAAGAAAGCTGAAATTTTCACCCTTTTTGAAACCAAGGTGTTACACCTCCAGCCTTGGTTTTTGAGGATTCCATTTCGATCTAAACCCAAAAACCCACATCTAATATACAAAATTACTTTTTTTTAGCTGTCATGAATTCTGGCCGGGCTTTCATGAGGTATCTAATAACTCTGCTTCTGTGTGTTGCTGGCACACCTCTCCTAACTATTGCCCATTTATCCTAGAATAATCTTTTAGGACTCACGAGGCATACCAATAAAAAGAAAAGCATAATTGGATTGGAATCGATGACTTAAGCCTCTTTCTTAAGGGCCTTTAAAGACCACCCATTATCGAACGAGGGACTTCGCTTCACTGTCCTTCAAGAAAGCAAGTTCGCACAGTAAATTCTCATCCCATAGGCACATCTTGACTATGAAAAAAGGAGAGATAGGTCACGCGTACTAAAGGATGCAAAAATGGTTGAGTTAGAGAAACATGTGATCAATCTGGTCTGGGAGACTTATTTAAGTTATTTGTTATGTTACCAGATGCTGGGGAACAACTGGTGAAGTTTGAATCTATAATGGGAGCTTTTATTTTCTTCCTCTTGCTTTGCGCATGTTTCTTCTGTCCTTTATGAGCCTTTATGTTGGAGCTCCTGTGCTTTCCTAGCTCCTTTGTGAAGGGGCCAAGCTCATGTCATAGTGTGAGTTAGCTGAACTTTGCCACTAATTGGCTTAACTGTGCGATTGGATCCAGAGGATCGAACCTAGTATGAGTTTGTTTGCTTTTGTTTATTCTTCTCTCCTCTTCAGACTAGGCTATATTCTCTTCTTGGGCCCACTATAGCATATTTGGGTTATTCGTGCAAAAGCCCACAAGTTTTGGCTCCCATTTTTCTGTCTGTTTTCTTTTTGGCCATTTTACTGTAAATTCAGTTCTTTAATTTGAGAAGAACTCCATGCCTCCAATTTGAAACTAAATTTGGCAGTTCACGTATCCACATGTCTCATACAGACTCTTTCAACCATTGCCCCTCTCAGCATGTTTACCTCATCTTCCTCCTTCCTTTGTAAGTTTGATAGAATATCATTGTGAAGTGAGTTGACTATGAGTGGAAGGAGGATTATTTTATCCACCACGAACAAAATCTAGCTAACATCTTCTTAGATCCAGTAATCGTTGCCTCCTCAAGCTCGACCATACCCGTAGCTTATTGTCAACATCTCTACATTGTGGGTGGAATACCTAAGATATAAAGTGAACCTACTAGTCTTGCCCATATCTTCTCTTCTTCAAATCCTTTCCTACTGTACCCCTTACTTTTTCAGTTTACCATAAGTCTGCTCTTTCATTCTACTATCTAACCTTTCTCTACTCAGTTCGTCGTTTGTGGCAATTTGATTGAAAGTAGCTTCCTTCTAGCTTCTCTATCCTTCTCTGAGGGCATGTGCCGTTGATCCATCTATAGCAGACTCAAACCAACAGTCCCTGTGAACCTCTCGATGTTCCTGCTAACAATGTCTAAACCATTGGGCTCTATTGTCTGCTTCATAGGCCCAATGCCCCTTGTTATTCTCATAATAGAGAGGCTTTATCTCCATGTTAGAGTGTTTTCAACTCATGCGTATGTTCTAGCTTTCAGCATTGGGACATACGTCTCCACAAATAACATTAGTTTAACCCTCTGAAAATCAGGATCCACATACCGGGTCACAGTGTATGTAAGAATACATAACTGATTTAGGTTTGCACCAAAACATTTACTGTTTTCTCTGTATTTCTTTTCAATATTGGGTGGATAAGCTGTGGTTCTAGGATTCTATTATTTATTCTTTGAGATGTAATTTGGACTCCTTTTATTATAATCCAGATAGGAAGTATGTGGTTATAGTTTTGGGAAAGAATACATGTACCTCTTAGTCTGATCTTAAATTGATCTAGTTGATTTTCTACAGGGATTATGAGAAAATATTTGAAAGATCATTGTATAATGTATTTGATTTTGGTCAAAATATATTAAAATACCGGTGAGAAGATGTGAAAAGGGTGTAAAGATATCACATCAAGTTGAAAATAGTATAATGTTATCATATATTAAGAATATGTTGACTTTGTGTTTGTAGAAAAATAATTTTTGGGGACGGATGAATGAGAAATTAGGTAAAAAGGATGGGGAGGTGGAATATTTTCTTGATAACCTCCGAAAGGACGTCCTTTCAGCCTTATTGAATGTCTAACAAACTCTTAAATTTCTTCTTTTGGTTTCTTGGACATTTCTTCATGTAATGGCTAGAATGTCTCTGTGAATGTTTAAAATAGGACTTCTTAATGCTTCTAATGAAAGTTCATGGGAAATTAGGTACTCTTTGTGCACCTGAATCCTTTTCAAATATTATAGAGTACCTTTTACAACACAAGTTCTTTTCACAACTTTCTGCAGACTATATTCTTTGGAGATTTGCACTCGTCAGAAATCCGAAAGCTGGCTGAGCGCCTTATCAATTATGTTATTTCCAAGGTAAACATCTCAGTTACATGAATTAGGTGGTATCTAGAACCTTGATTATCTTTTTTCTTCTTTTCTTTCCTCTATTGTTATAATTCAAACTCTATACTTTGTGACCGATGTTAAGGAAAATTATGCAACATATAGTGTTGGCAATTGGCATTATTTCCATTTGATTTTTTTTTTTGAGAAGGTAACAGTCTTGTATTATATTCCAAAAAATTCAAACCTGCCACAACTTGTTACAGGTTTACTAATTACAAATAAAAGGAGAGTAACAGGAAGATCTTCAATCCTAAATAACAAAAATTACAGGTGCCTAAAGCATTCATTACTGATTCTAGATCTTCCATATACTCCTGTTTACACCAAAAATGAAATAAAACCAAGCAATTCATCTTCATCTTCTGGATGCTGTTACTTTTGTTCTGGAAGCATCTGAGGTTCCTCTCTTTCCACACAGACCACCAGATACATGTGGGGATGATCTTCCATCTTTCTTTATGACCAGAAATGTAGGCAAAGCTACTCCATATCTTCAGGGCATGGACAATATTTCTTGGCATCACCCAAAGTAGGCCTTCGAATTGATGAAAATGCTCCACAAAATATTAGTGATCCTACAGTGAAGAAAGAGGTGATTGACTGTTTCAGCCTCTTCTCCACACAGGAGACACCTAGGACTCAGTTGGATACCCCTTTTCATGAGGTTCTCCTGAGTCAAAACAGCCTGCTTTGCTAGTAGCCAAGTGAAGCAGGACACTTTAGGAAGTATTTTAACTTTCCAGATAAGTTTCCATGGCCAGCCAGTAACCTGATGGGTGAAAGAGTTGAACTTTTTGTAAGCTTCCTTCACACTAAAAATTTCCGTTGCAGTTATGATTCCAAAACAATCCATCTTGGGAGGTAGAGGTTCCTTTGAATTGTTCAAGGATTCCAAAGAAATCTACTAGTCTTTTTGTTAAGATCTTTTGGCCACTTTAAATTGTTATATTGCTTGACATTGAATGGATGACTAAGTAAGCTGATGTGTGATGGTTACGTTTTCCCCTTCTTGGAGCAATGCTGAGCCAAGTGAGTATGAGTACTCGGTGGAAAGAAACTAAAAAAATGGAAAGTGAGAGGAGTGAGGGCCCCTCATTTAGAACTAGTTCATTGACAGTTTCTGGACAACTTGGTGAAAGACGTGAGCTTCAGCCTTGTTCAGAGTATTAGCACCTCTCAATTCTTGCTTTGCAAAACCTCCATAGTTGATCCACAAGGTTCTTCTTGTCGATGAATTGGACAAAATATAGTGTATACATTTTTGTAGGTCCATGATCTATAAGACTGAGTAAGGAAGGGAGAACCTGCATGAAGATAGGGAACTTATTTTGTTGGGCTTGGACTTGCTATATATGATGAATTTTAATACCATGGGGTCTTCTAAGTTTAGTAGTTGAAGATCTCAATTTTTTCTGATGATTTTAACATTCTCTCATATGTTTTTCATTTTATATTGGAAAGTTTTCCTTTGTTAGAATAATCATTCTACAAAGTCCACATCTGGTTCCGATATGAGATGCCTACATGAATGTTCAGAAATGTTACAGGGTAACCACATATCACTGCTGTCTGATTGCGAAATTTGAAATGCCAACAACATGATATCGAACGAATAAATTTCCCAAGTTCAAGAATCTGATGTGTCTTGCGCATCCCTTAATCCTTAACCTTTGGTGGATTGGGAAGTTCACTTGAAAGTTGAAATATATAGTGTATCTTTCTCTCCAGGCAAAATGCAAGAATGGGAATAAATGGGTCTGAATCCAAACAGGTGGTAGCATTTACGTTATTTACACACCTTAAATGCCCGCATCTTCTGATCGTATTATTTCTTGATTTCTTCAACCCCGTCTGTCATGTTTTCTGCATTATCCCATCACTACCATACAGTCCCAAAACATCCTTTTCCTTAATCCCTGTCTTTCTTGCTATCTACAGACCTAACATAGTTTCAATAAGAATAGTTACTGGAGCACAAGGACATATGGATATGGATGTGTCAATGCTAGATCTGGTTTTTGGTTGAAATTTGAATTGTTTCAAACTGTTGGTTTGATCAGATTGGATATGTCTTGTCATCGTGATCTTTCACTGAGAAGCGATTGCAGTAGTTCCGAATCACTTCCACAATGATCTAGAGCATTTCAAACGCTGCTTGAGACTCATAGCTCCATGTGTATCATTTGCTAAATTTGAAGTCTACATTCATGTTGTCCTCTATGCATGTAAACTTACACTAGTATGGTCAATGAAGTCATTCTCACATTCATGTTTCTCTTTAGTGGTTATATTGGAAGTGTTTTAGTATACTGTCCACTGATAACTACTTCCAGGGAACTTTTCTTCCGTTGGTTGTTCCATCTACGCTGTATCAAGCAGGCCTGTGGTTAACGTGGCTAGCTGTTCTTTGCTTTTTAAAGGTATCCACTGTTGTGTATTCTAAGCTATTGATATTGAGATTTTGAGTGTCTAACCTTGGATAAAATCTACATATATACAGATGTTTCAAGCTTTAGCTAGGGATCGACTTGAACGATTGAATGCCTCTCCTTCAGCTACTCCCTGGTCATATTTCCGGGTGTATTCTGCCTTATTGCTGGTTCTCTCAGCCAACTTACTCTGGTACTTCCTAGACCTAAATCTGTTTGTTGTGCATTACATTATGCATAGGTCATTCTTATTTGAAGATTGTATTTAGTTTTAAGGATGTAGAAGGTATTGTACGTGTGTTGTCTTTTGTATTTTCGAACTATTGCTGTTATAGCAGCAATTGTGTCTCCATAGATACAAGTCTGAAGCTTTAATCCCTAATACCCTTCTATGCTTTGGGAAAATTTCACATGGGAGGTCTCTAGAATTAACACTGCCTATGCATGTCATATTGCTCACTATAACAGCAGCATAAAATCAAGTTCACCAACACCCAAAACTGATGGGACGGATATAAGATGTGCGTGGAATTTCATGATAGCGAGGACCTCATGTCTAAAAGATAGAACAGAAATACTTATCAGAACAGGGGGAAAGATAGGAAGAGTGTTTCTTCTATAAAACTACCTAGAAATATGGAAGTTCAGATATTACGTCCTAGACCAAAAATCAATGGACACATCAGTCCAGATATAAGAAAAACGACCTAACTTTGATTTGGATGAAAGTAGAAATTACAAAAACAGTGAGAAAGGAACTGAATCCAAAGAGACTTAATTTGCTCCTTAATAAAGAAAATTTACCATTCACTTCATTCATGCAAGTACTCTGCAATGTATATTTTGCTAAACAAAGGGAGTAACCACAAAAGGGAAAATCAGTGATCTGTTTAGGAGTTTTTGGTCATTAAAGTCTTCCTTTCACATCTTTTGATTATACCTTTCTTGGCCTTTCGGCTAAGATCAAGTGTAGTATTTGTTCACATCTTCTGATTTTCCACCCATTTAAGTCTAAACAATAACCATTTATCATTTAAATTCACTTACCTAGTTAAATAAACACATGCTTGGCCTCCTCTTCGTAGATTTTAAGAATTCAATTATTCTCCTGCTGTTTTCATCATAGTTTGTTTTTTTTCCATCACTTTCTGGCCATTTTAGCCATTGAGTAGTGTCCAGCAGCAACAAACCGAAAAAAGTATTTATACAAATAATATTTAAGAAAATATTAAATAAACTGATTATTGGTATTAGTCGAGGTGCGCACAAGCTAGCTCGAACACCACGGTTTATCAAAAAAAAAGAAGAAACTTTGCTTCATCGCTTTAAGCAATGAATGGCTCACTTTTCACAGCATTGGTTTAACTTAAGCTACCTGGTTGGGATAATAGTGAATATGTCCCTGGGTGTTCTATTCCAGCCTTTTGTGATATTAATGTTCATTGAGGGGGTCAAAAATAATATTCTCCAAATGGAGCGAGTTGGATTACAAGGTTTATCTCGTTACTGTGGCCGACTGCTGTCAGCTTTGGTGTAGCTGTAGTATCCTCCCCAGATTCATTCAAGCAAAACATGGTTCTTTTATTCGAGAATACGGAGGAATATTCTTAGTTCTTACTTGATTCAGTCGTGCAGCTCCTTCTCCAACCTCTTGTAATGTTCTCAAATAATCAGACTCAATCAACTCAATAAAACAGTGCTAGCCAAAATGGAATTAACAATTCCCATATACAGACTTAATGAGTATTCAGCTAAAACAATCCAACAATGATTCAAATTAGAATGAAAACTAATGGAACAGTAACTAAAATAGGAATCATCTCCAGATTTGCCAAGTCCTTCAATACTCTCACGCCAAGAGAATCACATTGGCATACCTGAAAAAGATTAAACTCAATTTCAGGACCTCAATTAGGAAACATCCATTGTGATTCAATTACAAGAAGACCTGAAATGAGAAAAAGGAAGAAGATAGATGGGAAGAGGAAGAAGGATTTAGGAGAGAAAAGGGCAGAGAGCACGAGAGAGATGATCATACCAGTTTCATCCTTCCAACATCAAAAGGATTTGCTTATATATGTTGCCATGACAACCGTCCCTCCTCTTTAATATGAGTCGTCAATTTCCAGTAACAACAACAACATACCAGTGTAGTCCCACACAGTGAGGTCTGGCGAGGGTAGAGTGTATGTAGACCTTACCTCTACTTCAGAGGTGAGGAAGAAAGGTTGTTTCCGATTGAACCCTGGCTCAAGGCAAAAACAATCTAGAAAAGACATAATGAAAGTACAATAGACAATAGATAGTAACAAAACAACAGATAGGAACATAATAGTACTATAACAAAATAATACTACAAACAAACTACACGAAATAATAGATAGTCACAGAAATCGAAGAGCAATAAAGTACAAGAGTAGTTGTACGACTACTGGTAAGGGCAACAAGGCAAAGCACTCCAACCTACTAGTATGGACACAGTCATACCTACTAACCTTTTACCCTAATTCGTGGGCTTCACACCTTCCTCTCTAAGGTCTAGTCTAATCACCTCTTCCCAGTGCTTCTTTGGTCTACCTCTTATGAATCCATCCATAACCAACCTCTCACACCTCCACACTGGGGCATCCGTTCATCTCCTCATCACAATGCCCAAACCAAACCATCTCAACCTTCGCTTCCCGTTTAAATAAGCTCGCATTACTTTTTCTCAAAAAAAAAAGCTCGCATTACCGTTAATCTTGTCCCTAATGACTCACCCACATGCCTTGTTTAGCTAGCAAATGCTTAGTCATTTCATTCTACCCTCCTTCAAAACATTCTTGCCCTCAAGGTTGTTGTTCAAGGCTTGGAGCTGAGCTATGGATTCAGGGAACTGGGCTTAATGAAGGACCAATCCTCCCTTGTGGCCTCTTCAGGTGCATGGTTCTCCCACTGTATTAAAACCTTAACTAGTGCATTATTCTCCTTGACCATGCGCCTTTGTAATATGGCGATGAGCTTAACTAACATCTGGCCATCATCTCCCAGCAAGGGTAGCTGCTGCTGTGGGGTGACATTTGGTCCAATCCTCTTCTTGAGCAGTGAGACATGGAACAGAAGATGCATTATAGCTATACTAGGTAGCAGTGTTATCAAAGGCGAAAAACGCAAAAAAGTTCTAAGGTACATTGGGGGCTTTAAGCGCAAATAAAGAGTGGGCTTTAATGAAAAAAGGTGCAAAGGGAGAAAAAAATACAAATATATATGTTTTAGTCCAAGTCTAATAATTATAAACATGAATGACAAATATATGACCAAAGAAATTGATTTTTTTTTTAATGATAAAGTGAAATATCAATTGTTTAGTGTCACCTCTTCAGAAGAGGCTCATTAGCAAGGAAAAGGTTGCCTTAGAACCTTGAGGATGACACTGAAGCGCACATAAAGCGAGGCGAAGCGCTCAACACATTTTGAGCCCCGCTTTAGGGCTTAAGCACGCTTAAAGTGTGCCTTTGACTACACTGCTAGGTAGTTTGAGCTTGTAAGTAACAGTTCCTATTTTTGTTCCACCAGATAAGGACCGTAGTAATCAGTGAGAGAGGCTTTTGTGTGTTGGAGCTCTTGGAAAGTAGGGAAGTCCATAAAAGAGATCTGGTCATTTGGTTCCTGCCCGTATATTGTGGTACTTATGGACAGAGGGGAACAAACGGTATTTTGATGGCATCCCAACTTCTATCTCTACTGTTAAGACTATCTAGACTATCTGCTTAGTTAGCCTTTTTACTTGGGTCAACCTTTCCTCTGTAATGACTATTGATTCTTTCCTAGAATTTATCAGTTCCATAGATCTCTGTTAGATAACTTTTTTTTTTTTGGTCTTCATGGGGGCTGATATTTTCTTTCTTTTGTAATCCTTGCATCTACTTGATGCGTTTGTTTATGAGATCCTACTTATTCCATCAAAAGAAGTAGTTGTTTTGAGTATGCAGCTTAACTGCGGAAAGTGTGATAATAGGTCATTTGTATAAACATGAACCTATCATGGCAAATATAAGATATCTGAGAAGCTTATCATAAAAGATAAATAGAGGACAACTTGGAGAACATCTAGTCACTCTGAACGAGCTATGCGAAGTATTCTATACAGACAAAGGAATATTAAATCACTGTCAGCACTGCGTTGAAAAGAAAGAAAAATCAAAAGAAGATGACGACATGGAATTCAAAATTATTTTGTAAAAATAAGACACATTTAAAAGAAGATTTTAAATCAAGAATTCATCCTTGACGTAAAGAAGACGTCGAAGAGACTCACTATTAAAAGAAGAAACCACATTTCAGAATCTAATTTTTAGTATGAAAGCTGAGAAGATGAAATATACAACAAATGAAGAATTGCCTTACATGTGTAAAACTGGAATCTTCTCAGAAGAAAAAGATTAGTTGTGCTAGAATTCTCCATTTGAGAAAGTGAGTAATCTAGTTTCTATGTTAGGATAGAAAAATGAAGGAGAACACAACTTGAGCTACTTGTATAAGTATTTTGTGTATGGCTTCTCTAATATGTTTTAAATATTTTGTATTGTTCTAAGACGTGGTGGATAGAAAAACCAGTTTCTTGTTTGTCTTACTATTATTCATTCTTGATTCAACTTTATTACATTAAAATCCAACTCAGTTTCCGATTAGTATCTGATATTTTCCTAGAGACCAACCATTATGCTTTGATCCTTTGAATCCAAAAGAGTGAGAACAGTATGAAAAAGTTGAGGATTGGCGAGGCACAAGTTGCGAGATTCGATAAAGTGGTGTAGATATTACAGAAAATGAAGTGGCAGGAAAAGGTAAATAAGTTAGCTCAAGAATCTCTGATATTTTGACTAATTAAAATTGTTTCTTGGATTCATACTTCTCAAGGAACTATATCCTTGAAAAATAATTGATATTGATCCAATTAGAAGTGAGACACAGAATGTGTTAGATATAATTACGAGCTTAGAACTAGATAATTTGGAAAAATTATTTGAATATATACAATAGAGTGATGAAAAACTAGAAGAACTTAGTTGGGAAGTGATTATAGAAAGAACAATCAACAACAAAGAATGAGAATTAGCAATTCAATCTAAGCGACTAATACTTTTTAATTTTAGAATATTCTTCTTATAGTTATCATTAAAGCTGTTAGAACTACCACAATTGTTTAACTCGCGAAGACGAAATCGGCAAAGAAATCATTTGTATCGGACCAAGAATTACAGACAGCGTGTAAAGTAACGGGTACCTACAACATGGAGAGTTACGCGTCGTAGTGGTGTACCAATTCCCACCCTAAGCCCATCAATGGTTGGATTTTCTACATTCTAGCCCCTTAGAGAATCCATTTCCCTCTCTGCTTCCCTTTCAAAACCTTCATTCCTTGGTTTGAGGCTTGGAATTGGTGGTGTCTTGCATCTTTGGGCATTTCCTTAGAGCCCTTTCTGCTCTTTTAGAGTTTGGAGTGTATATTCAAAAAATTTAGGTGTGTTTGAGTGAATGATCGAACTATAAGAGACCTTGGTCCATAAGGTCCCTTTTTTGATAGCTGAGAAATTCTCGAGAACCATTGATACATGGTTCGAAACTTGGTGCGTAATGTGCTTGCTACTCTACCGTTCTCTTAAATACCAGGCTTTTATCTGTGGGCTGGGCTCAAACCCGTGACATGTGCCTAACCCACACATCGTTGTACTCTTACCACTAGACCAAAGCCCTGGAGGCATGGTCAATAAGGGTCCCATTTTAGAATCATAAGAGGTATTTATTTAAACAAAGTTGATGTGTTGTTCGACTCTGTGTACGGGAACCAGATTATCAGTTTCTTTTGGTGGATGACATCTCAAGTGCTTTACGCACATTATCTGGTCTTTTGAAAACTTCTCTAACTACGATTTTTTTGTGTCCTTGCAGGATGAGGGCGTGCCTGATTGTATATAAAACAATAAGTTCATCCCTGTTTTTGTTATTGTTCTTTGAGCCTCTTAGCATAGCATTTGAGACGCTACAGGTACAGTACATTAGGAGGGTATATCTTCTATTTTTCTTTGATGCATGCTTTTGAATGTTTTTGACCTTTCTAAAAACATGTTAACGATTGCATTTTGTTTGCCAATCCTTCTCTACAGGCTATTCTTGTTCATGGATTTCAGCTGCTTGACATATATATCCATGATTCAGCAAATGATATTTCAAATAGTAGAATATCCAAGATCTTTGACATATCTGCTGCAGGTAAGTTTTATGCTGGTAAATTTTGCTTTAGGTGGTCTGGTTGATTGAGTAATGAGGTTATGGTGATTTATTGGAGATGCACTGTGGCTTTCTGAAGTGGATTTTGTGATCAATGTTCTGCATCAAGATTTTTGTTTGATTTATCGACCCTTCTTTGAAATGTTCTCAGGAGCGGTGTGATCTTTTCCTTAATGAGGTTGATGCTCTTCGTTTTTGTCTGCTGTTCTCTTTTCCATTAGTAGTGAGATATTCTGTAACTGTTAAGATGTTCCACATCGGTAGAGGGATGGGAATATGGTCTCCTTGGACAAACCTCCCCTCATGAGCTAGCTTTTGGGGTTGAGTTAGGCCTAGGTGCCATATCTTTACATGGTATCAGAGACCGGCCCATCCCAATTTGTTGTTCACCGATAATTGGCCCCCATTTAGAAGTGCTCACGCTCCAGTTGAGGTTTGGGTGTGTGGGGGAGTGTTAAGATGTCCCTCATCGGTAGAGGGATGAGAATTTGGTCTCCTTATATGGACTTGGACAAACCTCCCCTCATGAGCTAGCTTTTGGGGTTGAGTTAGGCCCAAGTGCCATATCTTTACAATAACTTTACAAAGTTACTTTATTTAAGAAGTCATCTTCTCTTTGAAGTTTTTAATCAAATAGTCCCTAATCATTGCTAATGAAGGATATATGTGCGTGTAAAAAAGACATTAAGGATATATATGTGCATCCTTTATTAATCTTGAGCTTGTCTGAATGTATATCCAGTTGAAAGGATGTGGAAAGAGTTTCCTTTCTGCTTCTGTTCTATGGGTGGTTTCATGCGAAGTCTGTGGTTGAAAGAACATCTTAATTGTCTTCCCTGTACCTTGTTGTTGCAGTATTGAAGTATATAGGATATTTACTCAAATAAGAAATATTGATTCTCTTTTTGTCTTTAACCATCTCCGATCCTCATCTTATTCCTAAAAACCTCTTACAGGCTCATTTGGGGAATGGAAAGGCGTTCTTATTCGGAATATGGGTTTTCTCCTGGACATGATGACTCTATTGATGGCCCTCGCTCATTACGTGCACATTTGGTGGCTTCATGGCATGGCATTTCACCTTGTGGATGCAATTCTTTTCTTAAATATCCGTGTAAATATTTATCTGTATGAATTAATATAATCTCATAATTTTTCAAATACCTCAGTTTCCCTCTTCTATCTAATGTTTTGTATGTCCATGCGCTGTTACTAAACTTAGTTCATTTTGAGCAGGCTTTATTAAGTGCTATTGTAAAACGGGTCAAAGGGTTTATTAAACTGAGAATAGCATTGGGAACTCTTCATGGTGCACTTCCTGATGCAACTTTGGAAGAGCTACAAACTTATGATGATGAATGTGCTATTTGCAGGGTATCTCCCTGCCCCTTTGAGCTTCCTTGTCCTTATTCCATTTTCCTTTTTATTTAATTTTTTTTGCTTTGAATATGTAAGCCTTTGATATGCTGGAAATGACAGGAACCGATGGCAAAGGCGAAAAAACTATCTTGTAATCATCTTTTCCATCTTGCATGCTTGAGATCTTGGTACGGCTTATTCGTTGCTTGAAATGTTTACTGGGTGGTGCAAATTTCAATCTTAGGAAAAATTCATATACAACTATTGCAAAATAATTACAGGTTGGATCAAGGCTTAACTGAAAATTATTCATGTCCCACTTGCCGGAAGCCGTTGTTTATAGGAAGAAGCGAGAATGAGGTAAATCCTCAAACCGCAGATGTTCGGGGTGATGAGCTGCTTGCTCGTGAGATGAGTATGGGACTTGATCAGTTGAATCTTCCTGGTCATGCACTTCAAAATGAAGCTTCCCGCAATCAAATGCACAATCCTCTTGAAAGTAGTGATTGGAGGTCTGTTTTCTTGTACCGTAGTTGGTGATTGCTTCTTACCCATTTGCCACTATTGATTTCAGCTAAACCAGCATCTGCTGTGGAATATTATATTGTGCCTGTTGCTGTTCTATCTAATATCTGTAGAAGTTGTGAAATGTAAAGAGCATAACTGACAGAAAATATTTGATAAGAGTGTCAGGAGAAGTCGTTCGAGAAGAAATGAATTCATATACTCCCTCTGTCCCAATTTATATGACTTACTTTCCTTTTTAGTCAGTCCCAAAAAGAATGACACATCTCTATTTTAAGTAACAATTTGCCTATAAAATGTCTTTTTTACCCTTAATGAAATGATTTACAACCACACAAATTTCTATCATTCATTTTGGTCCACAAATTTTAAAAGTCTTTCCATTTTTCTTAAAGTTTGTGCCAAATCAAAGTACATCATATAAAATGGGACGGAGGGAGTAAGATACATAAGAGTGAGATAATGGATATATGAAGGAGCCTTCACAAGTGTGAGAAACGGTGGTGATGATTGATATAAAGGATTTTTTCTGAACTGCGTGATTACTTCAAGGATTTGCTTTGAGCCGTTACTTGTTT
Source organism: Solanum piurae (assembly GCA_029582685.1). Lineage (NCBI taxonomy): Eukaryota > Viridiplantae > Streptophyta > Magnoliopsida > Solanales > Solanaceae > Solanum > Solanum piurae. The sequence goes on from JAJOOO010029116.1 coordinate 22,792, forward strand.
ACCTTAGTTAGGGATGAGCTAGCCAATATATGCAAGATGAGATCCCATAGGACAAACCTTTTAAGCAATTTATATTGTCAACTGACGAAATTAGTGAGAGCTGAACAAAAGCTTGTGTTGTGGAGAAGCACCTCAGGAAGTAAGTGTTTTAGGATAAGTAGAAATAACACTTGGGGGAGTGTTAACCATTTTTACAGCCAAAAAAATAGATCGAAGTGATCTATTATACCTACAGACTACCTAACATATCTACCAGAGAATCTGTACTCTCTACATTGCTTTCTTTACACAAAATATAAATCAAAAGGACACAATTCATCTTACCATTCTGCAATGAATTGTATTCATCTTCAAAAAATCTTGAGTTCCTCTCTTTCCGTATTGACCATCATATGCAAGCAGGGACCAACCTCCACCACTCTTTCTGTCTCACTATGTCCCCCTTATTGTTCCAAGCTCTTAGCAGATCAGCAGAATTAGCATGCATAGTCTAACTAAGCCCCACCAAGTTAAGGAACAGAATCCACAATTGAGCAGTGAAAGGACAGTGTATAAACAGATGACTGTTGGACTCTAAAGCTTTCCCACATAAAACACACCTAGAACATAACTGGAAGCCCCTTGTTCTTAAGCTTTCTCGAGTAAGGCAAACTTCTCTAGCAAGCAACCAGCCATGAAAAGCTCACAACTTTGGTAGGAACTTTAGCCTTCCAAATGCACTTCCATGGGCAATTCAGAATGGGTTGGCTTGTCTGTGAAAGGTTAAGATAAGCAGATTTAACAGTATAAATCCCATTCTTGTTTCTATTCCAGTAAAGAGAATCTTCTGCGTCCTTGAGACCTATGAAAGCAAGTAGCAAATCATTGATTCTCCCCAGATCCCAATCATTCAACCCTCTCCTGAAGATGATATTCCAGCCATTCAGTCTCCAAGCACTATCCAGTTTAATGTCAGGAACTGATGCTATAGACAATAACTCAGGAAATATATGTTTTAGTAGCCGATGACCTACCCATTTATCATGCCAAAATAAAGTCCTCCCATTGCCCACCCTTGTGTATCATCTGAAAAGAATCCCATAGTTGTCTGATAGCTTTCCAGATCCCTGTCGCATGAGGGGTGTTCACTGGACTTGTACACCACTGATCCGTCTGGCGATATTTTTCACCAATGATTATTCTCCACAAGGCATTAGGTTCAGAACTATACCTCCACAACCACTTCATGAGTAGGCTTTGATTATGTTTTTAGGTTCCTAAAACCTATGCCTCCTTCATCTGAAAAGAATCCCATAGTTGTCTGATAGCTTTCCAGATCCCTGTCGCATGAGGGGTGTTCACTGGACTTGTACACCACTGATCCGTCTGGCGATATTTTTCACCAATGATTATTCTCCACAAGGCATTAGGTTCAGAACTATACCTCCACAACCACTTCATGAGTAGGCTTTGATTATGTTTTTAGGTTCCTAAAACCTATGCCTCCTTCATCTGAAAAGAATCCCATAGTTGTCTGATAGCTTTCCAGATCCCTGTCGCATGAGGGGTGTTCACTGGACTTGTACACCACTGATCCGTCTGGCGATATTTTTCACCAATGATTATTCTCCACAAGGCATTAGGTTCAGAACTATACCTCCACAACCACTTCATGAGTAGGCTTTGATTATGTTTTTAGGTTCCTAAAACCTATGCCTCCTTC
>JAJOOO010029117.1:0-17848 GCA_029582685.1 Solanum piurae
TTCTATTTTATTTTTTAAAAGAAATGGTCACTTTAAATATGTAATTTAAAGTTATTTTAATATTATTTATATTATATAAGATTATTAATTATGTCTCTAATATTTATAATTATTTTCTAAGTAATATAACATCTAAAACATTATTGATAAGTATACTACCTCCATCCCGAATTAACAATTTTTCTAATTTAATTTTAAATTTTTTTTAGTCATTTAAATATGTAATTTAGATTATAATTAATTTTCATTATGAAGTATGCACAAAAATTACATGATAATTCAAACAATCTACGTTTATGTTATAATGATAAATTATTAAACTACACTTTTTAAAGAGTATGCAAATATTTGATGCAATAGTTCAAAATGGAATAGGGGAAGTAAATTAGTACACGAAATAATTGGACACAAGATGAAATTGTTAATTTAAATAATTTTTAGCTACGCATAAAAAATAAGGACAAAAAATGCTTATTTTGAACTCCGCAATACATTAATAGAACATTCATGAGTAGGGGTGTGCAAAAACCGAACCAACTGATAAAAGTGTTATTGAGTTATTGGGTTAACGGTTTTATAAAAAAAATTATTGGGTTATCGGTTCGATAATGGTTTTTAATATTGGGTTATTGGGTAAACCGATAACCCATTAAGACTAGTAATTTACTACTTTTACCTGTACATAAATATTATATATTAGTCTTAATACCTTAGTAGTTACTATCTTTGTCATTTAGCCTTCAATTCACACTTCACAATGGCTTTGAGTTCACAATTTCACATCATAAAAAACGTTAAAATCTAAAGTAAGAACCATATTCCTCTTAATTTCTCTTTGTGTTACGCTTGTATAGTACTTTTCATCTTTGTTATTATTGTTTCTATTTTATGAGCATTTGTAAAGTTACATTATTGTGTTTTCGCATCAAATTTATTAGAAAAGTCATATATTTGTTTTATAAATATTTTTTTATTGGTTAAACCGAAAATCAAACCGTTAAGGACCAAAACCGATAAAAAATATATTATGGTTTGGTTATTGGTTTAACATATTTAAAAACCAAAAACCGATAAACCGAACCGACCGATGCACACCCTTATTCATGAGAGTAACCTAATAGTCTTAAAAATTGAGTATTTATGTAAAATTTAAAATAAATTTTACGATAATACAATATTTATGATGCAATTATATTTCATCAATGAGTTCATTTTTATTTGAATTGTTCGTTAATATGTATTATATATAATATTTATTGCAATTTATGTTATTTAGAAATTTAGAATAAAATATAATTTTATATTAACGAAGAATTTGAAAATAAAATAAAATTTGTATTACGTAAAGATTATAGAGTGATTATTTGCAAAAAGAAGAAATGATTTATATTATGAAATAAGAAAATAAGAATGAAATATAAATAATAATATAATATTGAGGAGATAGAAAAAGATTCTTTTTTAGAGAGTAAAATAGAGAATTGGGTTGGAGTTGATTGTCTGAAAAAATAGAGAACTCTATATTTGGAGTGTAAAATAGAGGATTGGGTTGGAGATGCCCTTATACTGCATAATTTGATATCTGTTCACACCACAGTTCTTTCTTCATGTCAATTGCTCAGGGAATTTCTCAATGCTCTAAAGAATAGTAACTTCGAGAAGTTATCCAAATTATACCTTTTTTGTGTGCCCACATTATGTGGTCTTTCTTCTGATCTTGAGGTTCCATATATCATCAAGGCAGAACTGCTTGCTCGATATGGAGGAGTTGCTCCTAAGATGGCAGAGGAAGCACATGCTCTGGTGATTGATCAGGTATATGCTGTCAACCCTGAAGAACTTTGTTTCAAGAACTTGGAAACTGTTGATCACTGCTGGAAAGTGTTATGGTAGTATCAAGTGTGCATCTCGTTTAGGTGTTATACCACGATCCTGGATGTTACTTCTTTTTTTTTCTTTTTTCAATAAGACGATTGAGAATACATCAATTTGCAAAGTAATCAACTTCTTGCTAAACATCAGCATTATCAGGTTTTAAAATGTCAATGAACTCTGACCAAGTAGTTTGTTTGATTTCACATGCTAGATGTTTCACCAAACCAATTGAACAATTCCTTTTGGCATCATGATTCTATGTCCTGTTTAGTGATGTTCTGTATTTCTGTTTGTGCAGATAAGGTTCCCTTTCGACCCTTTTGTACTACCTTACTTTTCACTAGACAGTAGAAATTTGAATTGGCATCTTTTGATTATTTTTGCAGTTTTCCTTGTTATCTAGCGAAAGGGATTTTTAAAGTATTATTATATTCCCTGGAATTAATCTCTCGTAAGGATCTCCTCCAGGAACCTGGCTATGCTTCATAGTAGTGACATGAACTTAATAGATAAGTGTTCATTAAAAACCATCTAAGTTGCTCGCACTCGGGTGCGGGTGTCCGATACGGGTGCGGATCTAAAGGTCGGATCCTTCATGTTATAATTTTTAAGATTAGGGGATATGAATCCATTATATGGGTATGGGTGTGGGTATTCGCCTAAAAATAATTAAAATATCTAAAATAGAGTTATAAAACCTAAATTATGAGATATTATGTGGAGAACGTGAGGAGAATCCTGGAAGGAGATCAAAGAAAAAGGAGTGACATAAAAAAATTCTATATAAAAGGTATTCCGTTTCCTTCAATTTCACCTTAGCTTTTGTATTGATTACATAAATCATTAAAATTGTCCAAGACTTTCCCCATCGATTTTGGTCAAAGTACCCAAAAGTGGTTGACCAAATCAGACACGGATCCCACACCCATATCGTGTCGACACATGTGCGGCACCAAAAGTGAAGAGTCCGAGCAACTTAGAAAACCATAGTATCAATTTTTTTTTTAAGGAAATATGTCTACTGTTAAATTTTACCTAATGCTCAACTAAATGCCCCAAGGAAAAGCTTCTCTTAGATGCTGCCACCACTATCCAAGAGAAGTCCGCGCGAGTTGGATAAACAGTCTCCATCCTCTCCCTTACTGAGAAACTATCAGAGGCTCATTTGCTCAACAATCATTTCTCAGAGCCTCAAACAAAGACAGCACACAATCAACATGCTCAACTTAATATAGGTAGTTAGGTACTGAAAAATCTGATAAAAACTCCTGAAAAAACATACCTCAGGGTCTCTCCTGTACTTGAAAGTCTCTCTCTCTCTCTGAACTTTTCTCCTTTCCCCCCCATATTTGATTATGATAAACTGGAAAGAAGAGAGAAGTTCTGGTCTGGGCTTATTTTTGCTTTAGATTTAAAGATGTCCTCTCGTGGCTTGACTTGTTCGATCATCTTTTGTTAAGGCTAAGTTTATCAACTTCTTGGGAAATGATCAAAGAAGGATACTCTTATTATTCAGTACTCCAAAAAACACTTCCTAATGATCTGGAAAATCATTGGGATCTCTACCACCAAGGAGAAAAAAGTAATAATGTGAATTCCCTTCTTTTTCTGATATTTTATATCACAGATTAATTCAATGAATTAGAATGAATTCAACTGATTGATGATCTATTTCCTTTAGAGTATTCTAATTAATAGACTATGATTCCATAATTGAGAACTTTCAAATATCTTTTCGGTTTTGTTTTTCTGAGGCTTCCCATTGTTGTCTCAAGGAGCAAGGTGGATGTCATTCCAAAGGACCCTGCCTCAAATTCCCTTCTTGTTACAATTTGACTTATAATTCCACATCTCCTCGCACTTTTAAGATTGTTAGCTTCTTAATCTGAATTGACACGTCATATTTCTGTCATGTATTCCTGCGATCAATGTGTACCTATTTCTATCAGGTGGTACAAGAAGCGCTAGATAAAGCTAATCTGACTGAGAAGGATCTAACTGCAGTTGCTGTCACGATTGGTCCTGGTTTAAGCCTTTGTCTGCGAAGTAAGTTTTTATTCAATCTTTGCTTTAGTGGCCTTTCTTTCTTTTCTTCTGTTGGTTTGTTTTAATTTTTCCTTTGGGAGGGCTGATAATTGTTTTTTTTTCTCTCTTTTTCCTCTCCTCCCCGCACCAATTAATGTGCCTACTTTTTAGGATGAAGCATTGTTCTTAATTTGTTAATGTTTGTCAATTTCTAACATAGACTACTTATGAATCTGAAAATTAAACATTGGGGATATTCGTGTGGGACACAGATGCATTTTGTGACAAGTAATGAACCTTGTGTAAGTCCTTGTACCTTATTTGTTCAATTTATGTGTAGTTGGTGTGCGGAAAGCAAGAAATGTTGCCAGTTCTCATAATTTACCTCTTGTCGGTGTCCATCACATGGAAGCTCACACGCTGGTTGCCAGGTAGCAATATGGAGTAAAGGTTAAGTTATTCATGCTAGTAGCAAACAGTAGATTAGGATCAGTGCATACAGCTAAAAAATTGTTGAGAATTTGTCCAATTCCATGGTTGGTTAGACTGTGAATTTCCTAGTTTTCGATTACTTTGTCTGGAATACTGCAAATTACAATAAAATAAAGAAAAAAATTCGGCTGAAATAATCTTGTAAGATGAATTATCTCCTCTGCGGTAACGCTTTTACGTTTTACTTATTCTTGATTATTTTGCTATTTATTTGGTTGCCAAATTTTGTCAGGGAATCATATGAATAGGCGGATAAAATTTTTTTTGGTCTTCTTTGTTCTAGGGGCACCATTAGTTTAAGTGAGATGATAACCTATGGTCTGCTTTGTACCTATAGAGGTCTTCTCACCTTAGATATATCATGGGACACCTTGTTTTAGAGCATTTTCTGTCTCCTTGAGAAACAAAGATTTATCAATTACAAATATTGGCTGCAAGGTATGAGGTGGTAATCAAGATTTTTGTCTGTATTCTACCTCACTTTTCCCCGTTCTTTTCTTCTTCTGGGACCCTTTTATGTAGTAATTACAGATGATTTCATTGAACTTGGAGTCTCAAATATGAATAAGCTGATAGGAGAAATTGTAGTCGGCCATGGAGTGCTCCTCAACTCCACCATTGTTTTTTACATTAGCTTACAGAAAGTTGCCAAAGTGTCTAAATGCCCGCCTATCTTATGCTTACAGACAAGTTGAAGTTTCTATGAAGACTGTATGCTTCAAGATATTTGTAAACTCAGTGTACTGTACCACCTGGAACTAATGTTTTCTCTTTTCAGGCTAGTAGAAAGAGAGCTACAGTTTCCTTTTATGGCCCTACTCGTCTCAGGTTAGATAACCTTCTACAATTTTATAGGTCTGATTTATTCACTCTTACTGAAAATATATTGGGTCATCTGTTCCTATGTTTTAGAGATATATGGCCAAGCTATACAGTATTGCGCTAATTCTTATTGCACAGCCATCTTATGGTGTTATCCATATCAGTTCACCTTGGAACATCACTTGAATATAAAAGATCTAGGATTTGTTACTGAATGTCCCACTACCCAGAGAGTCTTGGCATCTTTTGGCAGTTTAATTTGTGTATAAAGGTCTTTCATATGCTTGTTCGGATGCTCATGATATTCATTGTTATGCTTATGAGTCCTTCGATTGTATTCTGTAAGACGAAAATCTCTCACATATACAATCAAACATCTTGTGGTTGATTGAATTCAAGTATATTATTTGTGATATTTGTGTGTGCTTTTTCTTTTAGTTTCTTTTCCCAAGGGACCTGACTTATCTAAAAAGTTGCGAAAATTGAATTGTTTCACCTTTAAGCCAATGTATGCTAAATTTTGGATATGTTTCTCAATTCAACAACATAAAATGCAGTTTTCATAATTAAAAACAATTTGACCAGTTGTATTTTCCTGTGAATTAGATATCAATAACATACTGGATTTTCTTTCACTCATATGCTCTTTAGGAGGCCATAATCTTTTAATCCTTGCACGTGATCTTGGCGATTACATACAGCTTGGGACAACAATTGATGATGCAATTGGTGAGGCATATGACAAAACAGCAAAATGGCTTGGTCTTGATCTGAGGAGGAGTGGGGGCCCTGCTGTAGAGGAGCTAGCTCAAGAAGGAGATGCCAAGTCTGTCAACTTTAAAGTAAGTTACTCTACAGACATTTGCACTTATATGCAATACGTCTCCGGGTTTTCTCTATTAAGGAATTTTAGAAGTGATATTGTTTGCGCAATTGACTAAAAGTTTGAATGATAGGTCCCTATGAAACAACACAAGGATTGCAACTTCTCATATGCTGGTCTGAAGACGCAAGTGAGGTTGGCAATTGAAGCAAAAAGAATGTATGTGATGCATTAGGGAATAAAAGTTATTGATCAGCTCTGCAAAGGGTTTTTCATTTTCATTTCATCTTAAAACTTTAACACCATTATCGTTGCGTTGTTTTTTGTTCTTTTCGAATTATAGAAATTGATTTTCCATTCCCAATGAGGTAAACAGTGAATTATCCAATATATGGAAACAACCTGTCTGGGTCAAAGCTCTTGTTTTTTCCTCTTTCTACAATGTTACCTTAGAATAGTGTTCTGTAAACCATGGTCCAGAAAGTACAGTAGCTTTTAGCTGTCTTATGATCGTAAGGTTTTATGAATCACTAGGACAACAATGTACTTCAGTTGGTTGTCATTGTCCTTGTCCTTGTCGTCCTAGCTACTCACATTTTGTAGGTTGTATGCAGCAATGCTGAAATCTCTCTTGCTTCAGCTTCTGACGAAGAGAGACAGGCTCGGGCAGATATTGCTGCCTCCTTCCAGGTATATAGATTTTATAGAAGATTGATCTTGTCATAATTTGTTTATAATTAAGAAGTATTGGTTTACAAATCAATGGATCTATTTTACCTCTTCCATACTTAAATCTCATTTACATTGTAATGAACGCTTCACACAGAGAGTTGCGGTATTACATTTGGAGGAAAAGTGTGAACGGGCAATTGAGTGGGGTTTGAACATAGAGCCTTCCATAAATCATTTGGTCAGTGTTTTCTGTTTACTGCAGTTTTATATGACTAGTATCTTCCTCCTTGGGTTTACTCTAATGTATTAGTTTCACATGATCCTGTAAGCTTAATGTCAATTATGCTAATTATCCAATTTACCTTTCACAGGTAGTGTCTGGAGGTGTTGCATCTAACAAGTATGTCAGAGCTCGGCTTGATGAGGTTGTGAAAAGGAAAGGGCTGAAACTTGTATGCCCACCTCCAAGCCTTTGTACTGACAATGGTTAGACAATTCTCTTTCTTACGTTGCCTCATTTTCATACAGGAACTTTGGTTTCTTATTTTTTAAGTTCCCAAGGCTTCAGAGGAAAGGTCATGTCTCCTACTGAGTCAAGTAAATTGACATGCACTGCCTCTAGGTTGATTGTCTCGTGGAGAATTTTTTAGCTCAAAAGTGCAAATGGCTTGACATTGCACTCTAATACGTTGACCTGTTCTAATAGGTGTAATGGTTGCATGGACTGGCCTTGAGCATTTCCGTCTGGGCAGATTTGATCCTCCACCTCCCGCAAATGAACCAGAAGATGCCGTGGTTAGTCTTTTTCTTCCCTTAACTCAAAACTGGCCATAATGTCCTATAGTTACGTTGATTGAGTATGACAAGCCATAGATTTGTACCTTGAAAGTTAAGTTTGCCAAAAGTCATGCGGTTATTCAATCAAAATAAATGCCTACATGTTAAACTGATCTGATTTATGGAATTTCTGTTGTTCTACTTCCTGTTCCCTGAAGCCCCCTTCCCACACCCTTCTCCTTACCATGTTTAATTATGATTCATGGCTCCTTTGATCAGCTTGATTTGCGCCCAAGGTGGCCTCTCGGTGAGGAATATGCTGAAGGAAAAAGTGAAGCTCGCTCAATGAGAACAGCACGGATGCATCCATCACTTACCTCTCTCATTAAGGCATCTATCAAGCAAGAGTCACAGTCTGCAATTTAAACAACTCAAAGACTTTTCTACAACGCACATCCACAAACGTGTAGATATTTATATAAAGGTGGTTTGCGTAGAACATGATTTGAATACATAATCATATTCGAAAGTTGGTGAGCTGAAAATGCTTGAAAGAACCATAATTCAAGAGCAATGAGCCTCTGGGGGAAAACTCTGTATTTTGATGTTGTATCATATTTTAGTGCCTCCTGCATTTGGTAGTTTTCCATCTTGTACTTTAAAAATTCAGCTACGTTAAGGCATTTTTGTTCAATTTTGACCCATTTTTCGTTTTTCTGATTTAACTTGTTCAAATGATATAATCTTTATAGTCAGCCATTCATCAGAAATTCACATTTAGAAGTGCTTTTATTATTTTTGGTCTATTTCTTGAGAGTCTGGTGCAACTAGCTTCTTGTTTTTAGTAGTATTTGATGGAATTTTTCTAATGTTTTTGATTAAAAGTTTTTTCAAAACATTCATTTATTAATTTATTACCGATATAATATGTTTAAAGAATCATACTACATTCACAATTTAACTTGGAAATATTCGTTCCCAAGAAAAATCATATAATAAAGAAGTTGAAAACTTAGCTACGTTATGAGCTACAACATTAAAACTTCTAGAAATATGTACAAATACGCCATGCTCTAGATATGCAGACATTCCAAATATCTTAACAAGCTACATATATTCCGAGTTGCCTTCATATTTTTCTTCAATTATATATACTACATCTTTCACATTACATAGAGTTTCTTACATCTATTTTGTATCACTTTTTCCATAGCTCTTCTTATTGCAAATGCTTCAGTAATTATAAAATTCTCGACAAATTGAATCGAGGATCCTTGAGCATGAAGCAGAACACCCTTGTTATCCGTAGTAATCAAATCAATACTTATCTTCTTTGATTCAACTTGTAATCCTACATGAATATATAAAACAAACATAATTAGAAACTTTTAATTAATTCTTGAAAATTACCATTCGCAAGCATTTATTCAAGAAATTCATTATACTTCAACAAAAAATTTGCCACTATATTCGAAGAATCAGTTAATTCGTTATAAAAACTTCAAACATTCATAGACTTTGTTATTATTATTATTATTATTATTTTTGGTTAACTTTTTTTTTCTTCTCACAATGTTCAAATCTAACCGAGTTTATTTAAAATATTTAATAAATATCCAAAATACTTCTTTTTTTATTAACCTAATAATAGATTAAAATTTCTAGAATATATTTAAGAAATCACTTTAAATTAATTAATCATGACCATTTTGTCATTAGCTCCAATTTTGAGCGGGAAAACCCTGAAAAGATTGTGATGGAAGTTTCAAGTCTTCCGATATCGGCGTCGCTGAGAGCGAAGCTTATCTCCGGTGGCTACACTTCTATTTCTTCTCTCTTTTCCGTTTCTCATTCCGACATTTCCCGCGGTATACTTCTTCTCTCTGTCAATTTTATTTTTTCAAATTTATTACTATTAATGCTCTGAATCTGTCGTTGAATTGATTAGCAATCAGTTTAAAAAGTAGCTAGTTTATTTGTTTTTGCGTAGTGAAATATGTGTAGATAAAGAGAGGCGCCTTGAATTGGGTTCTTACAAGTGGAATTGGGGAGAATCTAGTTTTCATTTGTTGAATTTATGTTTAATTTGATCAACAGTTAAGGTGCCGGAGTCAGATTTTGAGCTCCAAATTGTATGATGCTTGAAAGGTTTTAATAATCTTCTGCTGGAAATATGATATTCTTTTTACTAAGAAAGGTTAACTGAATTAAGGAGAGGCAGAGCCAGGATTTTTAGTTTATGGCTTCTGGACCACAATTGGCGGAATTCTTCTGGAATCTGATTATTTTTGTAATGATTGGTGAAGTATAGCGTTGATAACTTGTTTTCTGATTTGTATACGCACAACAAGGTCAAGTAATATGTATTTTGATTTAGTTCCTTATCTTTTTTGGGGCTTAGAATTCAAAATTTTATATACTGCTCCTCTGTTCTGTAATTTTACGGTGATGGCGGAGCTGGGATCAGTGGCTTTTTTTTTACAAAATTGGAAAAGTGAAATGAGGTTTGATTGAAAAAATAATTTCGAGAAAAGTTCTAATTGTTTTCAAAAAACTGGAAACATTGAAGATCATTTCATTGTTTTTTCAAACAAACACCACCTTAATACTAGTTAGATATTTGTTGATTGAAAGAATTCGGAAATGGAGTCCGTAGATTGAACGAGTTGTAGGATGATGCTAGATTTCCTATAATACTGGAGTTTTTGGGGAAATTTGTTGGTTCATTTGGCTTGAGTCCTTGTTTGAGTTTATTTGATCATTCATCGTGTAGGATTGAGTTGGTGTTTTCATCAATATAGAGTCAGTCTTGATCTTCACTCTCCTAACTCACTTTAAATTTGTTATATAATCATGGGATGTACAAATTTGGTTGAGTTAAGAGAAGGACCAAGAGCCCTTTATATAGTTTCTAAAGTCTCTTTTTGACGGTAAAAGAGTCGCCATAAATAAAGACCATTAATCCTTCCTCTACATTCAAATATGTAAATCTGTGATGTATGTTTCTTCTAAGTGTATGTATTTAATATATAGACATTCATATCCACGAGTGCATCTAAGTATTGTTATACCATTAGTTATCTATATACATTGCATGTGCATTAATCTCCTATAAAAGTCCAAGTACATGTGTAGGAGATATGCATGCATTCATATAGTCATGAGTCTTAACTGTCGAATTTTGCCAACAGATAATTAGAAGATTTTCGAAGTAGTTGCATTAAGCTTACAGTGTTTTCTTGACATTTGAGGAGGAGGGTCTTAGATCTGGTTCCTGATGAGACTTGTGCTAATAAAACTATTGCTCTATGTTGAATAATCTTTACTGTTACGCAACTCTGCTTTCCGTTTGTGTCCAGTATTACTCATTTGTCAGTTTAGCTCCAGTATTATAGGAAATCTAGCATCATCCTTCAACTCGTTCAATCTCCAGACTCCATTTCCAAATTCTTCAATCAACATTCTAACTAGTATTAAGGTGGTGTTTGTTTCAAAAATGATGAAATGATCTTCAATTTTTCTAATTTTTCGAAAACAATTAGAAGTTTTCTCGAAATTCTTTTTTCAATCAAACCTCATTTCACTTTCTTCCAATTTTTGTAAAACAAAAGCTACTGATCTTAGCTCCGCCATTGAAATTACAATTAAAGAACAAAGGATTTCGAATTCTAAGCACCAAAAAGATCAAGGAACTGAATCAAGATACATATTACTTGATCTTGTACATATACTAATCAAAAAACAAGTTATCGACGTTGTAATTCACCGATCATTACAAAATTATCCTGAAGAATTCCACCAGTTGTGGTCAAGAAGCAATAAACTAAAAATTCTGACTCCGCCTCTCCTTAGTTTAATTAACCTTTCTTAGTGAAAAGAATAGCATATTTCCAAAAGGCTGTGATTGGTCCAAAGGGCGGGTCACGGACGGATTTCTCGGTTATCAAAAAAAATAAAAAATAGCATATTTCCAACATAAGATTATTAAAACCTTTCAAGCATCATACTGCTAATTAGTGTTTTTATTCATATGAAGAATATTTCATTTGTTTTTACTTCATCTGTTATAGATCTAAAGATTTCAGAAAAAGAGGTGCTTGAGATTTTGAGAGTTGCATCACAACGGAGGGGATTGGAAAGATCTGATGGAACTAGCTCTATTGTCAATGGTATGTTATTATTACTGTTCTCTCTCCATTTGAATACTTGATGTTTCGTCCATTAGAAGCCATGTAGGTAATACTTACAGTAATTTACAATTATGAAGTCATTTGTTCAATGATTAAGTTTGTTTCAGTGCGACCTGTTGACAGTAGCATGTAGTGTCATTTTTTCTGCTTTGGTTATTTTGCAAATAGGAAGCATAATTAGTTATGTGTTTCTTGGGTATAGGAGCACAGAGTGCCTGGGAAATGCTAAACGAGGAGAAATCGCTGGGACGTATCACAACATCCTGTTCAGAGTTGGACGACATCTTGGGTGGGGGTATAAGTTGCAAAGAGGTTACTGAAATTGGTTAGTGTTTTAACCTTTACATATGCTTGCCCATTACTAACATATCATAAGGTGTTCACTCTTGCTTATTGGCATTTCTAAGACGACATGTTTGCAGTTCTTGTCAAGTGAAGATAAATTATTTTCTGATTGTTTCAGGTGGGGTGCCAGGAATCGGTAAAACGCAACTTGGGTAATCGTTGTCATATGTACTTCCTGTTTATGAGAAATAGCTTCATTTTTGTTTCTAGTGGTTAAGACGCTTCAAAATTCAGGATACAACTTGCAGTGAACGTTCAAATTCCCATGGATTATGGCGGTCTCCAAGGCAAGGCAGTATATATAGGTACGTGCTGATAGAGTTGTCTTTTTCTTCACATCTTACATCAATTATAGGTAGTCTCTTTCTAAAATCAGCCAAGCACTTAGCGTTATATGCACTTTGTAGATACAGAAGGAAGCTTCATGGTGGAGCGTGCTTTACAAATTGCTGAAGCTTGTTTGGAAGATATGCGTGAATATCATGGATTTTTAAAGAGGGATTTACAAGCTTGTCAAGTTAACATGCAGCCAAAGGATTTCCTTGAGAATATATTCTATTTTCGCGTTTGTAGTTACACTGAGCAAATTGCTGTTGTAAATTACTTGGAAAAGTTCATCTCAGAGCATAAAGATGTGGGTAGAGTAACTCTTTCTTTTTAATTATTCATCTCCCTTACTAAATTATGTAATATCTTAAATTTCATTCTTAATAGGTTAAGGTTGTTATTATTGATAGCATTACATTCCATTTCCGTCAAGATTTTGATGATATGGCCCTTAGAACCCGACTACTGGGTGGAATGGCTTTAAAGTTGATGAAGCTTGCAAAGAAATACACTTTGGCAGTAAGGGTAACTTTGTTCCTACGTGATTATCTTTCTGTACACAATTTGATAGTTATATTTGCTATTATGTCAATTTATTAACATATGATTTATTTGTGTAGGTCATCCTCTTGAATCAAGTAACCACCAAGTATACAGACGGCCAATATCAATTAACTCTTGCATTAGGTAATTACGAAGCCTCCTTTTGTAATGATATAACTTGGTACAACAAATACCTGCTATGTTTCTGATTTTGACCCCGAACCCACCACATTCCCAAAGAAAATTGTTCTCTTATGCTGATGTTCGGGAAAGCTAAGTTGGTGATCTTATTGTATTGAGCATCTATGTTGCTCGGACTCTTCAAAACTGCCATCGGGTGTGTTTCGGATCCTTCAAAAGTAGTGCATTTTTTATGGATCCAACACGGGTGTGGCAACATTTTTAGAGAGTCCGAGCAACTTAGTTGAGCATTGTACCTATTAGCTTATTAACAAGTCTTGCTTAAACAGGAGATAGCTGGTCACATGCTTGCACTAACCGGGTGATTCTATACTGGAATGGTAATGAAAGGTATGCATACATTGACAAGTCGCCTTCTGTTCGATCAGCAGCGGCTGCATATTCCGTAACAGGCAGAGGGATTCGGAGCTCTGTTTCAAACTGTAAACGAGTCAAGATGATGTAAGTTCTTGGTTTAAATTTTAAGGATAAATGAATGGAACTCCTTTCTATCTTTCTCCAGGGTGAGAAACTGAGCTTTACATGAAGTGACATGATTTTGTAAATACTGTGCTTAGCCATGAGTCTCTGTTGTATGAGAAAATAAATTATTTGTGTAGCATCTTATTTAAATACAAGTTAACAAATGATTCTACTCGTTAAGTTTCTCATTTCAACTGCGAGCAACTCTTACTCATTTGGTTGGAAATAAGTTATCTCGGGATTAGTTATTTCAATTTCTAGGTTTGTCATTGCGGGATAAAAACAACACTTTAATCTGGAGATAACTAATTTCGGAATAAGTTATCCTGCAATTTCATCTCAATTAAACATGGAATAAACTCGTCCTGACCCCAGAAAAACCTAATCCGTGCGGCTGCTCGTGAATGGCTACTTAGAAGCCTCTCATGGCTGCCGCTGCCTCTCCCCAGTCTCAAATTGTGGGAGAGTCATACCTTATAAATACCTATGCATCTCTAATGAATTATAATCCTACGGCACTGACCAAAACAATCTTGAAATTTATTCAATTAATACACGGGGAACCAATTATCCGATTTACTTTTAAGGAATTAGATGAGTATGCCGTTGAAGAGGAACTTCATCAAGCCGTGATTATGAAGCTTTCCTATGGTGCACCAAGCTTACACGAACTGAGAAAATTAATTCCAAAACAGTTGGTCATCAAAGGACGTTGTTGTAAGCACCAAGGTCATGAAAATGTTGATTGCCGATTAATGATCCAGAAAAACAAAAGGGAAGAGGGTAATCAAGATGACATCGAGCAACAAGGTGACAAAACAAATAATCTGGAACAATTGCAGGGTGATGCATGAAACTTCTTGAATGCAAAAAAAACTGAAAATAAAGTCTCTAATGATACGGATAATGCAAGTAATGTGAACGGAACACCGAATATCAATTCTATGCAGCACCTAACTACTGAAAATAGTGGCGATATAAGGCTAGTATTAGTTGGTCAAAGGTCAGTGCAAAAGGAACTTTTGGTGCTTGGACCAGAGGTTCAGTTGTTAAACATCTCTGAAAAAAGTTTGGCTGATGCTACGAAAACTTCAGATAAGGGCCAAGGATATCAAGAAGGCTATACATGTGTAATTTCATGTGAAGATCAAGTTGGTTCGAATGCAGGTCAGGTGCTTGATTGAAATTCGATTGCAACGTGGAAACTTGAAAATTCTGGGCAGTAAACATGTCAAACTGAAGTTTGGCAGCAACTAAATTATAATGCTACTGAAAAAGAAAGTGTTACAGCTACAAGGATCGCGAGGGTAGGGAGTGAACCTGCAGATACAACAAATGATAAGATTGGGCTTCAAGAAAAGACAACTAATTCAAAGGCTTTTGTTGTTGCGTCGCAAGTCGCTTCTGGAAAGCTATTGACTGAAGATGTAGTCATTAACACAACTGCTACTTTTGTGGCGCAAATAAAAGAACTTGGACAGTCTAATATAGTTGATAAAGCAGGGGTAACAGTTGATGTTGGAGCTCAAATTGGTTCTCCAGGAGCCTCTCAAATTAAGCCTCATGTTGCTCCTAAGTTGAATATGGTTAACTCTCATGCTCTACCGATTGTTGCAATCTCTCAAGTTACTTCGATAAATAATTTGATCACTTCTAGCGGGCAAAAATGTGTTACGAGTGAGAGTCGATGGGCCGATCGGGTGGAAGAAGAGGATGAACATGTCACAACTCATAGAAAATTGAGCCCCGAAGCACCAATTTTTGTGCCTAAGGATAGTGGCATTACCAATGATTCATCCCCATTACATATAGGGCGCAATTGGTTTTAACAGGTACTAAGGTTAAAAAAGTTTCAGTTGGTGACAAAGAGCTTCTTGATGCGTTGGTGAGTTCTAATGTTAAAAAGTTGACTTCTCTTATGCCTATTAACACAAACAAACAACTACAAGATGTTGGTAGTAGTTCTTTCTCCACAAATAGATTTGCTAACCTACAAGATGAGGACACCTTTGAGGAAAGTGAAGAATAGGATATGTTGAATAATTGTTTTGCAAATACAGCTAGGGATGCATATATTTCTCCTAGGCAACAATGCAACAACAAAAAGAAGCATGGAAGAAAATAGTTGGGATGGTAAGACGACTGAGGAGTTTGTTCCAAGGCACCTACCAATGCGACTGACAAAGTAGAATCATATGACAGTGTCAACAACTTTAACAAGATCCAATAAATCTAAGATGAATTGATGAACTGTCAAGTATTGTTAGATAGATTTGATGAGGTAGACAAGAGGAAAACACTCCAGGTTACTTTAGAAGGGCAATCTGTCTTTTTTAGTTCATACTTTTGTAAAACGAAGTTTGAGTTTAATTACTCAAATCTCATCATGACTTTTATACTTTTGTACTACTTAAGCATCCTCGTTTGTAATATCATCATAGAGTGTATTATAAACTCTGTGATGATCATAGAATACTTAGTTCTCTCTAGCTTTTATTTTCTTCATGCGGGTTAATTGGTAGAGGTTTCGTACCTCATTAGAATTGGTAAGATAAGGTCTAGTCCCCCTTGCTTGTACTTATCTCTGTTGAGGTTTTATTTTAATTATATTATTAATAAAAGGCCGCTAGACACTGTCTAGTGGTATAAATTCAAAAAAAAAAAAAAAAACTCTTCCTAAAATTAATTTCGATATTTATTATCTCTTATTCTTCTTACCAAACAATTATAATGAGTGCAACTAATATAGATAAAGTAATCAATAAACTTGCCAAAATGATAGTAACAATTAAGTAACTTAGAAGACATTATATAGTTTTAACTCACTCACTTTACTTTGATCTTTAATGACTACGATTAACTTTTTTTCTCTGATGTGTGTATGTAGTTACTTTCTTTTTAGTCTATTTATTTTTTAAAGAGAAAAAGTATTTTATTAAAATGTTTCTTTCTTTGATGTGTGTATGTAGTTGCTCTATTTTTAGTCTATTTATTGTTTAAAGAGAAAAAAATAGAAGACATTATATAGTTTTAACTCACTCACTTTACTTTGATCTTTAATGACTACGATTAACTTTTTTTCTCTGATGTGTGTATGTAGTTACTCTCTTTTTAATCTATTTATTTTTTAAAGAGAAAAAGTATTTTATTAAAATGTTTCTTTCTTTGATGTGTGTATGTAGTTGCTCTATTTTTAGTCTATTTATTGTTTAACGAGAATTTTTTTTTTTTGATGTGTGTATATAGTTACTCTTTTTAGTCTATTTATTTTTTAAAGAGAAATATTATTTTATAAAAATGTCAGAAGTGGGATTTGAACCCACGCCCTCTTACGAAGACCAGAACTTGAGTCTGGCGCCTTAGACCACTCGGCCATCCTGACTTGATGTGCTCTTAACTTCATTTTCTCCTTATATACTGTTAGTACTTTAAATTCAAACATACAAAACTAAAAGTTATCCCTCCATTTTTAATTAGTCGTCACAGTTTAGTTTCAAGCTCGTTAATAAACTAGATAAGTTAATCACTATTTAGTATTTTCTTTAAATTAAGTTTTCAATAAATGACCCTATGTGACATAATTTGAATATCGAATATCAAGTGAAAATCAAATAAGACATAATGTAAATAAATAAATAAAAACAGAAGTGGTTATAATAACTAGGTGAAGAGCAAGTTAATTTGTATTGGTTGCTGCTATTTTTAGTGCCAAGTGGTCTTTGAGCCTTGTAACTGCCGCCTGCTAAAAATGACCAAACTGCTATTGCGTGCGTCTATAACGACAGCCCCAAAGCTCCAACAACTCCCCACAGCATCAGTATCAATTAGGTTTACGGGATCGGTTGATAACTGATTTGGAGATGAGTTATACATATACTAAATTATACGTAAGTGAAATTATGTTTCATAGCTTAAGAATAAATTATTTATTTATATAATTAATATGATATTTAATTTATAATTTAAAAGTTGTTGTAATTAATATATATATTAATTATGAGAGGCTTTATATATTATTTTATAAAAATGATAGAATTTATATTAAATCATGCATCGATTTCTTATAAGTAATCCTTATATTGTTAATATCAGTATAATTTTAATTAGCTATCAAAGTGTTTAATTCTACCAAATGTTCCTTTCTTAATTTCTTTATTTATGGATTATTCACGCATTAGTGAATTTTTTTTAATAGATAAGGGTATTAACTTCTTTTGTCTCTTTCTCCATTCAAAGAAGTAAATGTGTGTATATTAAAGGGGTGATTAGTTAAATATCGTTTATTGAATATATA
>JAJOOO010029118.1:0-10729 GCA_029582685.1 Solanum piurae
ATTATTAAGGATATTGTATAGAACATTCTTAATGATTATGCTATTGACAAGAAAATCATTTAAGGATATGGTACAGAGTATTCTTAAATATTATATAACAAATATAATCAGAATTCCAAGAATTAGGAACTTTTCAGGTTAGTTTTCAAGGGTTAATTCAAGGTTTTTTAAAATAAAGGTAAGTATTTTATTCACAAAAACAATACAAAGTGAGTACTCATATCTGTACAAGTACATTGTAGTTGCATCCGTCTCCTTTTACTGTACGGTGTCTAAAGAGCCCAAAAGATTATCAAGGTGATTTCCATTTTCATATTGCACCAAAATTCAAAAGATTGTACACATCTAAATTTTATGCAGTGCATTCCAAAAGCCATTTTCTCGAAATATCTCGAGTTCCTCTCCTTCCAAATTGTCCACAGCATGCAACAGGGAATAGTTTTCCGCAATGCCTAGAACAGTTTCTTTATCCTCTGACTTGTCCAGCCACTAATGGCCTATCCCCAGGTTGCAAGGTATAGCCCAATTGACCCCCAAAAAAGTTACTGGATAAAATCCAATACTTGATAATGCACGAATAGATGCACAGGATCTTCCACTGTTGTTTCACATGGGTAACATCTGCTACAGATACTGATTCCCCTTACTCGAGATATGTTTGTGCTAAACATGCCCTGTGCTGTCTAGGTGAAGCATACAACCTTTAAAAGTGCTTATCTCCTCCACAGTGCTTTCCATGGCCACTGGTCACCCCTAAAGCTTCACTCATCATTGTTGTAACAGGACTTAACCGTAAAGATGCAGTATCTTCTTGCTTTCCCGCATAACCTATCACCCACTGGTGGACTCACTCCTTCGAACTTGCCAATCAGTTGCACTATACTGTCTTTTCCAATTATGGAAGTCCATCCTAAAACTCAGATTATTCAGACACCCTTTCTTTCCAAATGTGGGACAAAGATTTGAAACCTTGTCCTTTCCTCCTGTACTTGTGACATCTCAATTAATAATGTTTGGTTTTATCTGCATGGAAAATTCTCATTCAATTTTCCAAATTTCACAAAAGCATTATTTATGTTAGTCTTTTAAACAAGAACTTTCAAATAGAGCAACTGTGAGTGTAACACAACTACTAGAAACACAATGAAGATCAATCTTACTGATAAATCAACTACTTAACTAAACCAAATTGATATAAAAATAACAATCACTGACCAAACACTAATTGCTAACTACAAGCTTTTAGTTTGAGTCCACAAAATGTACCAATATTTATCAAAGCAACAAAAGACAAAAAAATTCATGCTAATATTGCACTAGACAAGATAAGCTTATTGCAACTTCCCAATGATAAACTTATGCAGAAGCAAACAACGGAATAGGAAGTAGCAGTTAATCATACCAAAATAGGTTTGCCAGCTTTTTTAGTATACTCGCATAGTTTTTGAGCACAGAGTGGCACACCTAGTGAAGCTTTCCCAAGAACTAGAAATGCGGGAAGAGTTGATGTCCTGCAGCAGAAATAGTCAGATCCAAACACTAACTTTGTCGACTGTTCCGAAAGAATCCTAAAAGTAAGTTGCAAGGTGTGATGAAAATCATAAACATGCAATACTCACGGACTGAAGCAAGTACGACCATAATGGATAACACAGTCCGCATTGGCATGAGATGCTCCAACTTCATCGACACAACAATTCCCATACATAGTATCCGCCATTACATATAACTTAACATCCTTTGCATCTCCATTGCTTCCAGCTTGTAACTGGCTGAATGAGCGAAGCTTTTCATGTAGAGCAGCAACTATCCTTGTGGAATCTTTCAATAATTCATCTGGGAACTAACAGTTTAAACAAAACTTATCATGTACCATTCAAACGCCAGTGATCTTCCATAACTAGCACCTTTAACAAGCAACTCTACTACATCTCAAATGATACGGAAAAGAAAAAGAACCAGAAAGAGAGAGAAAAAAAATTGTTTTCTACATTCCTCAGATATTTTGTTCTTTCTGAAGACATTATATATGAAAAGACCTTTGAACCAACGAACAAGTTGATATAAACAAGGAAATTTGAGCTGCGTATCAAATATCTCCCGCAAAGAAATCATGATTAAACTAGCCATGATATGGAGAAGCTCTCACACTGTAGAAGCAGGTCTAAATAACTCACCACCTTCTTGAAGCAACAAGCTATTAGAAGAGAGGATTTCACCCCATTATTCTTTTTTCATATCACTGAGTAGCTAATTATGCAGACAGTATCCTCATTTTTACTAAATGTGGTTTTTCCAAACTTATCTCCTGCAATTATGGAAGTTTTTTTTCCGATAACTATAGTGTCCAGGCGAGCTTGCACGCAGCTCGACTAATTCCATAGAATACCTTCCACGTCCCACCAGCAACAGGTAGGTAACTCTACTGTGGAAGGAAACATATCATTGATTGACTATTTATATAATCGAGCACTAAGATTTTTTTGTTTTTTTTTCAGTATTTGTAGGGTTTATGGAGACAAATTCAAATTTATTTTTAACAAACAAAAACTATAAAGTTGAAGAAACAAAAATGTTTACCTGAAGAGCAACTCGCCGGAAAGCTCTCGCCGAGATGAATCCGGCGACACGGTCAATCTCATAAGTCGATTCCAAGTCCATGGAGAAACTAAAAACTAGAGAGGAAAATTGTAGTTCTGTAATTAACAGACAAAATCCCTAAATTGGCGATACCAAATTCCACACAGAAAATAATGTAAAGCTCGAGCTATCAACAGAGGTGAAAGGAGCTCGAAGAAGCCATTGAAGGGTTATGGAGAAAAATAACAAAAATGGTCCATTACGTTTAAGTATAAGTTCAAAATAGTCATTTAAGTATTACATTTAACAGTTTAGATACTTTAACTTTGTCCAAATTAACATTTCTAGTCATCATCGAGTACTTACCAAAATTCATTAGGTTAGATTTGACGGTAATAATAACAATAATGATGATGAAGATGATAAAAATAATAATAATAATAAATCAAAAAAAAATATCATCAAATTCAAAAAAATTAAACACAAAAGTATACTTGACATTTAAAAATAACATAAACTATACCTTAAAACATGCATCAAACTCAAAAATACCGAATCAATACATAATTAAAATAATAATTTAAATTTGTCGTCAAACATAGGTCCTTTTTTAATCATTCTGTATATACATTTTCTTTTGAAATGTCATATCTAAAATTTTGCTTTTAGATTTTTGTTTAAAATTTCTTAAATTTATTATTCAACGTTACTTATCAAAATCATACTGTAAATATCAAATAATTTCTTATTTCAAAAATAAAAAAGAAATTGTGAATTATTCTTTACTAGTAAATTAGTTACTCAATTATTTTGATCGACCATTTTTTAGATAACAAACTATATACTAGTTCTACTACTAATTGTGTGATTTCATTTTGCTCAAGTAGAAAATTGTAGGGATGTTCATTGGTCGCTTTGGTATGTTTCAAAAGATTTTGAATCGATAATTTTGATTTTTAATTTTTTAAAATATTATAACAAAGTATTTAATATGATTCGATTTTTCAATTTATAATTTGGATTTTATAATAATAAAAAAAAAAAATCATCAAATTCAAAAAAATTAAACACAAAAATACACTTGACACTTAAAAATAACATAAACTATACCTTAAAACTTGCACCAAACTCAAAAATATCGAATCAATACATACTTAAAATAATAATTTAAATTTATCGTCAAACATAGGTCTTTTTTTTTATCATTCTTTATATACATTTTCTTTTGAAATGTCATATCTAAAATTTTGTTTTTAGATTTTTGTTTTAAATTTATTATTCAACGTTACTTATCAAAATCATACTGTAAATATCAAATAATTTCTTATTTCAAAATTTAAAAATAAATTGTGAAATATTCTTTACAAGTAAATAATTCTTTTCGATGTTAGTTACTTAATTATTCTGGTCGATCTTTTTTGAGATAACAAATTATACACTATTTCTACTCCTAATTGTGTAATTCCATTTTGCTCAAGTAGAAAATTGTAGGGATGTTCATTGGTCGCTTTGGTATGTTTCAAAAGATTTTGAATCGCTAATTTCGATTTTTAATCTTTTAAAATACTATAACAAAGTATTTAATATGATTCGATTTTTCAATTTACAATTTGGATTTGTGCTATCTTTTGTACATAAGAAACTTGGTGACTTGGTGTTATGGAACTATAGATGAAGAATTGGGCCAAAAATGAAAAGTAAATATGAGTTTTTATGTTAAGGGCTTTTTGTTGAGTCCATTTGTAGGAGCTAGGCCCATCGAGCAACTTTTATTAGTTTGAATTCGGACCATTTAATTGCATGATTTATCGTTCAAATAGGGTAAAAATATAAATTTATATTATGTAAAAAAATTATTTCTCTTGACTCGTAAAAAATAAATACCAACACAAAATAGGGATAGAAGGGCAAATGCCCCAATTAGAACTTGTTGGTATTTTGACCCGTTTCTAGTAGACAATAGATGGTACTCGAAACAATTAATTGCTATCTATCCCGAAAATTGTGGGATCAAACTCCATTCATACCAAAAATCCAACATTTGATACTTGTAGATAATATTTCAATTGTTTTTTATTCTCAATTATTATTATTTTGATAGTGTTTGAAAAGGATAAAAAGTGTTTTTAGTTCAAAAAAGTACTAAAATAAGCTAAAAATGTGGGTATAATCAATTTATCGCTTCTAGCTTACAAGTTATTTTATAAAAAAAATGATCCAAACACCCTCTTAGTCTTATTTTGGACTCATACACAGTTCATTCATTTCCTTTGCTAGGTCCAAAAATAGCGCCACGCAAGGTCATCACTATATATATCCTTTTTATATACAAATAGAATATTTACTCATAGCAATTCTTTGGACAAATATGGCTCCACCACTATATGACTAATCGAGTATATATTGGCCTATATTTTTTTATGAAACAATTGTGGAATGGTGACAACTTGTGTAATCTAGCGTTTGTCAATGAGGAACATAGCATAAATTTGTTTGGTATTTTCCCCATCTTGATATATATAGTAGTACTAATAATTGATAGCTAGTGAAAAGAATAAACAATTGATAGTTATGGGCAGAAAATAACAGTTCATAGTATAAATTATTTAAGACGTGATTAGATTTGAGATAATATAATAACACTAATTTTTTTTTGTATGATTTTCGAATTTTAATCAAATATACTAGCTAGATTCGATAAAGAAAAAAGATGTGCTCCTCTCCTTACCGTTCAATGGCTTTCAGCTCAACTATCTTTCGCCCAACATGGTCACGAACGAAAACAAAGAATTATGCAGATAGGAGGACGAAACGAACCAACCCATTTATCCTGATTGGAAGAAGAAAGAAATAGAATAGTGACTCCTTTTCTTATAATCAAGTGGCTTTCAGCTCCTTTTGCATGGAGAACATTATCAAGGACAGAGGGAGAGCCTTCTGTTGGTTATATGGCCTTTTAAGTGTCAGTTCATCCATATTATATAAATCAAAAATAATTTTATAAAGACCTATAAAACCAACCTTGGATAGAAAAACAGAAAAATTAAAAGATAATTAAATCACATAAAATATTTTAAAAACACACTATATATTACAATAATTACTTTAAACATTAGTACTAAAGTTCGAAAAAAGTGGCTCTTAGAT
The DNA here is from genome assembly GCA_029582685.1 of Solanum piurae. Classification (NCBI taxonomy): domain Eukaryota; kingdom Viridiplantae; phylum Streptophyta; class Magnoliopsida; order Solanales; family Solanaceae; genus Solanum; species Solanum piurae. The sequence goes on from JAJOOO010029118.1 coordinate 5,728, forward strand.
TTCTTATTGCATTTGCCAAAAGATTCAGCTGGAATTTTATGCCATTACTAAAAAAAACAGTGAAAATCGACCTAAAAAGACGTAAAATATCAATCTCCGAATGTCAATTTTTTTTTTTTTACATTAAAGTTCATAAAGCATAGAATTCAAACGTGGGGTGATTACAACTTCCACAGGTTTTGCTTTAGGCATAGTAATCCCTTGACCTTCAGTCATATCCACAGGTAAATTTGATGGTGTACCAAAGTTAAATCCTTGAATTAATCGACCAATCGTAAGGTGCGCCACTTGCGTCGCGAAATTAATTCCGGGACAAGATCGTCTTCCAGAACCAAACGGGATGAACTCAAAATGTTGACCACGAGCATCCACATTCGAATGTTCGTTTAAGAATCTCTCTGGCATAAATTTTTCAGGTTCTGAATAAACTCGAGGGTCTCGTTGTATTTTCCATGCGTTCGGGAACAAACGAGTACCCTTTGGGATGTTGTACCCGGCCACGGTACAATCTTCCACAGCTTCGTGTGGAACTAACAAAGGTGCTGATGGATATAATCGTAACGCTTCTTTAACAATAGCTTGTAGATAGACAAGATCTTTGATGTCAAATTCTTCTACCCATCTATCTTTACCAACTTTGTTGTCTATTTCTTTTTGGGCATGGCTCATGACATGAGGATTGTTCAATAGCAGTGACATGAGCCATGTTAGGTGAACCGTGGTTGTGTCTGAACCATCTAATATCATGCTCTACAAAAATATTGTATTAGTAAAAATGGTAAGAAAGGAATATAAAATAACATCTCCTATAAATTCTAAAAGCTAAAACTAATAAGGACTTTAAACATTTACTAATTACTATGGCAAATATGTATTAAGAAAAGACATTAATTTTTAACTTTGGTTTAATGTTGATATATTATCTATAACTATCACTGTTAAGTTAAAATAATCTAAAGCAACATCTTGTAACTGTTCTAAATTACGTATATTATGAAGGATTGATAACATATATACCTATTTTTTTATATATATATTATCCATATAGTAGAAGTTACACTTTAATAAAGTAAATAAGTTGTTACTTCCTCCTTTCTAGTCTATGTGACAACATAATTTATTTATTTTTAAATTTGAAATTTTGTAAATGTTATTGAGTAGTTTCGTAGCTGCATAAATATTAAATGACAAGTTTTAAAAAATTTATAGCTATACATTAATGTTATAATATACCATTCATGATCGCAAGTTTTAAAAATTATCATATCTTTCTTAAGCTCCATATTTATTTAGATTATGCCGTTTAAATTGAATCGAAAGAAGTACAGCCAATTAAAAATATATCGATATTGTTAAATTTTACATTGTCAGTATATATCAAAAAAGAATATATTCCTCCCGTTCACTCTTATTCTTGTTCACTATTTTTAAGAAAAATCACATTTATAACATATCAAGAATTTTAATTTTTTTTTTCCTATTTTACTCTTAACCTTAATTACTTATTCTCCAAAGCATTTTTCAAGACAAAAACTATACATCAATTAATTTTGATCTTGTGATAAAAACACTATCAATTAATTTTTCTTAACGAGCGTGCAAAATTTTAAGTAAATAAGTAAAAGTGAACAGAGGGAGTACGAGTGTAGAAACATACCAATACTGTAGCCTTGATAACTGTATCTCTTGTATAACCATATGCTATGAAATCCTCAAGTTTTGTCACTGAAAGCATTGAATCTATACAATCTTGTTCATTATTATTATCACCTTCAATTTTCTTTTTCTCCATGTGTTCATTAACCCAACTTTGAAGAATATCATCCAAGTCCTTGTATATTTGCTTCATGGTCTTAATATGCCCTTGGAAATCCACATATTTGAAAATCTTGAATGGAATCGCGTCGTATAAAATAAATTCTCCAGCAAGATACATAATCTTAGAAAATGACTTTCTAAAACATTGTGCCTCTTCGTCTTTCTCTAGAGATACGTATCTCTTACCAGCAATCATCTTCACGATTATATTCAGAGTTAATTTTTCTAACCATTTACTGATATTAATCGTGTTTGAATTTTCACCCTTACCACAAAAATTATACAACTCATTGATGCTAATTTCCACCTCGGAAATTCTAACATGTTTGACTTTTTCGAGTCTAGTGCTAGAAAGAACATTTTGTAGTACAAGTTTTCGTACTTGACAATAATATGGACCATAATTAGCGAAAGAAAATCTCCCGTAATTATAACCATAATGTTCAGCTGCTAGACTAATTGGTCTAGCAGCGAGTTCTTTATCATTAATTGTGAAGCAATCTTTCGCTGCTTCCCAATTATTAATAACACAATAACGATACATACCTAACTTGATAGTGAAAATCGAACCGTATTGGTCAGATAATTTTCCAAATGTTCGCGCTAGAGGGACGTTTTCGCCATCACCAAAACCACGAAGATGGCCTATGATTGGCCATGATCCCGGAATTTCTGGGGGTAGTTTTGTACTTTTCCAATTTCTTGTCCATAGAATGATTGATAGAGAAAAAACTAGAAGGGTTGCAAGTGTAATTTGTAGATCATTGAAAGAAAAATTATCAAACATTATTCCCAAAGGAAGAAGGAATAATATATATTTGAACTTTTTTTCTCAAGCCAATATGCTTATGTTAGTGTATAATATAATGTCAAGTATATTTATAAGGAAGTTACTACAACAATATATTTTTTATTTAGCTAGGTTTCGTTTGGTTCGAAGACAAGTTATACATAAAGTAATATTGTATGAATCATAATTTAAGATTAATACTACAAAGATTAATAATGTATAATAATATTTGTCTTGTCGAGATTCAAAAATATTTATTTTTTTTAGAAAAAAATCGTTTAATTCATGAAGGTAATTATTTTAGTCATTTTAAATGTATTCAAAAAAAATTCTTCATAAAATAATACATAAATTATCACTTATACAAATATTATTTATGCAAATAATAAATCATTACATTGGGGATGTTGGATTTTATGCAAGTAACAAAATGTTGATAAAATATTTTATTGTTAATGCTAGATTTTGTGCAGATATTATAATAAAGTGGTACCTGTAAAAAAAGAGCCCTTTTTATTTTTTAAACTTAGTATAATGGGTCAATAATTTTAAACAAAATGATTGCAAATGTCCATGGAATTTGCGCACTTTTCTATATATAGCATATTGGCCTATATCTATTCTCTCTGCATTTGGAAGAGGTAGGGCTTGGCTGTTTTCGTTTTTCGATTTTTTATTCATTGTTCGATATTTATATTGAAATTCTGATTAATTCATATTCACAATTTCACATGGTGTAAGACGCATTTAAGGAAAATTTTTGTCTAATAAAAATTTTTCATATTCAAAACTCGAAATCGATAGCTCTAATTAAAGTTGCACTAAAAGGATTATCTATTCATCTCATCATAAGCATTGATAAACATAAAGAAATATTAAATTTAAAGCCTTTTATATAATATTTAGATTATACTGAATATGCATGTTATTATTTTTGCATGGAAGATACTATAAAATTAATTCATTTTTTGAGCCATTTTGTTCTATACACAATGATTATAATGCATAGTATCATTTGATATTGACTTATTTGTTATTATATTAGCCATTGCCACCCTTCAATTTATTACCCCTAATTTTAATAGTATTTTATCTCTTAAACATTTTGTCGTTTTTCATGACAAAACTTCCAAAACAATTATTATTATTATTAAAAAGGAAAAAAAAAAAGAAACAGACAAGCATCCAAAAAATTATTCTACACGATTAATTGGCATGCAAAGAAATAATTAAATAAATTATTAAAAGCTACTATTAATATGCTTAATCGGTGTTAGTTTATTATTATTATTTGTCTCAATTTACGTGTTTTATTTTATTTTTTAGTATGTTTGGAAGGGGATATTATTTCTTCAATTTTAATATTTCACTTGAAATGTTTAAGACCACAAAATATAAAAATATTTGATATACTAAGTATTTTTTTCATGAGTTTAAGACTATCAAATTTAAATGTCTCTGTTATTTACTTAAAGATCGTCTGATTTGTGGAATAAAAAATGACAATTCTATAATAAAATGTGAAATTACTTTATTTCGTGTTTGATTGATTTCTTATTATGAGATTAGTTTTTATTTTTATACCATATTCAAAAAGAGATAACAATCCCGAGATAAATATCAGAGTGACCAAATTATCCTTCTAAGACTCTTCTCACAAAGTACTTTATAAATATATAGTTAAAATTGGAAATAAATGGTAATACAAACACATATGTGTTCTATATTAGTTCTTATATATTTCATTTTTAATTTGATAAATCAAATATCTACCAACATAAATATATTCACTAAATAATCTCGTAATTTTCATATTATGATCCATGTATAATTCGTTCATCCACCAAATGACCCCTTTAAATTTTAATTATTCCAAGATTTGTCTTTATTCTTGCTTTTTCATATTTTATGATTTTATCTTTTATCCTTACCTTTTCATGTCCCAAGAAAGATACAATCATATTGTTTATCTATTTATACATAATCATAGTATATTGCTTTCCTCCTTTGTTTATTTACATGATGTGCCAATTAGTGTAGTTGATTTTTAATTTGTAAGAAGGATTGTTTGGTAGTGAGAATATTAATGCATGTAAATTCAGCAGGATTAAGGGGTAATTAATGAGAAAATTACGCGTATAAGCAAATATATACTAGTTAATTACTTAATATAGCTATAGTTTACCTTAATTACAATTCGCAGCTTACTTTTAGCTATAATTATACAACTCAGTTTTTTAGTTTTGTATAATTCGGAATTTGTATAACTTTTGTATAATTCAGAATTTGTATAATATAATTTGTATAACTATTTGCACTTCTGATGTTTGTAATTGTATAAATTCATTATTTCGAGTTTATACAAAAATAACTGAATTATACAAATGTACCCGC
>JAJOOO010029119.1:0-15586 GCA_029582685.1 Solanum piurae
TCCATGGTTGAAGAAAATCAAGGGAAAGAAGGTAAAATGGTAGGATGGCAAAAATAGGGAAAAAAGAGGTTGAAAGCCTAGTGTAATGTCAAGGAGGGAAGAAAGTCACTAAGAAGTACCCAAATGTACCACACCTGACCCTGAGCCTACGTTACAAGCCAAGAAAGTCCTATAGTGATCCTAGAGTCTAGTTTGGAGAGTCTAAGCAGTGAAAATAAGGGCAAGCCTATGGTACTGAGCACTAACTGTACTTGAAGTTATTTCTGAGTGTGAGTGTTGAATGAATCATTGTACTCAAATTCATAGACATTGTGTGGAAGAAAAGGGATTTTGTTTGAAGTAAGGGCACTAGTTACATTGTCGGAAAGTTGGTACTTTGGTGATAGTGAAGCAGGGTATGTTGTGTGTTGGTTGTTCGATCGTTGTAATGGTTTGATTCGCATGAATTAGCCTGTCGAGTCTAAGAGAACAAATTTTGCACCCGGAAAATGAGTGGGATAGAGAGCCATGTGATTGATTGTGCTTGAAATGCTTGCTTCTATACAAGTGTCGTTTAGAGTCTTAGTGTGTCGCTTGAGGACAAACAATGAATTTAAGTTGAGGGTGCTGATATACCGTGAGTTTACGGTCTTTATAATACATTTCACTTACAAGTTGTGTGTGTCTAGGGCTTTTTGTATTGGTTTTTATGTGTTTTTATCATATTTTGCAGGAAAGATGTTCAGGCGTGGAAGGAACGAGACAGGTGAAACAAATGCAGAAAAGGGCATCTACGGAAGTGATTTACGGACCGTAGGTCCATTGACGCTCCGTAGATGGTGGTCGTAGATCAGTAGGCAAGGCATGGAAGGCAAATCAGGGAAATCTGACCAAGTGTGGAACCACGGTGGCCATTGACGGTCCGTAGATTGATCTACGGACCGTACTATTGATCCGTAGATTGATACTGCGAGGGTTCCAGTACCTAATTTTTAAAGATTCCAAGTGTGGAGCTATGGAGAGGGATTGACGAACCATAGATCGATCTATGGTCCGTACTTCAGTTTCGTCGTTTGTTTCAGAGAAGCTGATATTTTGGATGCTGAAATATTTTCTAAGTCCTGGCTGACGGAAGGGACTCACGGACCGTAGATCCATTGACGGTCCGTGAGTCAGTCTCGTGGAATGAAGACGCATGCCTGAACAAACTTTCCTTCTTTTGTTTCCCTTTAAATTTAGGACTTATTTTCTATAAATAGGGGATGTAAACCTCATTTCTGGGGTTGGATTTTATTACTTTTATTCTAGTTCTTGACTTGGGATATTAACTTGCAACTTTAGCAATTATTAATTTCTTAAGATCGTTTTGAAGATTTTGGAGTTGCAATTCAAGTTGAATTTCTGGGTTTATTATTCTTCTTACGTAAGTTCATAATTCTTTCATCTAAAACAATGAATTGTGTTCATATGATTATGGTTAACTAAACTCCACAACTAGGGTTGTGGGAACCATGAGCGATTAACAAAGTATGAATACTAACTAAGCAAGTCTTGAATAGTGTTGTTGCATGCATTGATAATTCTCTCATTTAGAAGTCTTTTTAACGAGTGCACGCGTTAGAACTCACCTTGTTGCTACTTGCCGGACTAAGGAGGTAATCAACAAGAAAAGAATTATCAACATAGATTTAGTGTGATGCTATCTAATAGTCTAGTGTCGATTGGTGCAAAGTAATAACTAAGCCAAACGTCGATGTGATGTCTAATATGAGGTAAAGATAAGGGTTAGTAAATTATACACACGTAGTCGGAACAAGGTGCGGGGTGAAATTCTCTAGATGTTGGACCAAGGATTTAGAGATACCTAACTTATCACTTTGGATGTAATACACTAGGAAGGGATTGCTATTACTAGGATTACTGCGTTATGAGCTTGTGGGGAACACATATACCCTAGTTAAATCTCTCATCTTGATAACAACCAAAATTGACTTGTGTTTGCTGATTACTTACTGCATTCGTACAATTTGTTTCACAAATCCCCCCCCCCCATTTATTACTTGTTTCTGGAAGTAATTTGACTAAACGAATATAATTGTTGGTTAAAACTAAGTCTAAACCATTTTCCTCATGGGATCGACCCCAACCTACAAGTTGGGTTCTTTACTTGATAACGATCGCTTATGCTTCTTTAGAGAGGTGTAATTTGAACATATCAAATTTTTAGTTACCCCAGTAGAGAGAATACTACTTGTGTGGTATATACGAAATTTAGAGTGATTTGACTATTGGAAGTCGAATGATTAAAGAATGACTAGATAACAGATGTTGTATCTTTGAAATATAAAGGTAGTAAAGTTGTCATAACATGTATGAGTTGCTTAGCTAATAATGAAAGTGATGTTACGAAAATTGAGGTCAAAATATCTTTTGTGGTTTCATAGATTCAGTGTATACCAAGGAAGGTCATGATATGGCTACTACAACAGTACCAATGTTTACTTGGTTAGAGTTATGAAGTGTGTTACTTCTGCCATCGACCCGATCTCTCAAGGGGTGCATATTGCTTTGGGTTAGAGACCGAACAAACTTAATAATGTTTTGCAACTACTCAAGGGGTAGGATGTGTTCTAGTGGTGGATCTAACGGGCTTTCAAGATGTAGTACTAGTTGTATATGGAAATGGATACGTCGATTTTCAAGTGAGAATACTAACTACTTAAGGAGTTATCAGTTGTATCACATGCTCGTATAATGAGATTCGATGTTGCATTCACATTTGATAAACTAACTAGCTTATTACTACGGACGCTTGGGTTAAACGTTGTTTATAAGAAAGGTTTTAGTGGTGGATAATTGGTACGATATTATTGTGTTAGGTTGTAAAGTGAATCTCAGAAATTCTAGATGAGGAATAGTGGTTTCATCGTAAGCTCTAAGGGAGTAGATAGATACTAGAATGACAAGTTTATGGGTAAAGGAAGCCCCAAAGAGTATACTTGTGGGAAGGTAATTGAAGATTTTAGTTTTAAAAAAAGGTGCATATACAAGTGGGTTAGTCTGTTGGAATTGGTTGGTATAACTGGGTTTGAGATGTCAGGTCGATGACAAGGTTGCCTTCATGATGATGGTAGGGGATAACTCAGCATGATGGTAATAAGAGTTTGTGATGGATTGTGATTCAGATGCAACTATATGATAAGAATTGTTGGTTAAACAATTTTTTGTATTGTAATGACGACTTGTGGGTATCTAAGATTATGAGTTGCTACTATCTAGTGAGTAGTGTGGTTGCACGGAAAGTTGTAGGAGGTGCTGAGACATCGCTTGAATAGAATTCAAAGGAGTTAGAGTCATAAATGAAAAGAATTACTGGTATGTAGTTTAGCTTTCACCAGGAAGAGAGAACTAGGATATTTACTTTGATTGTAAGGGTTAAAAAAGAATTTTCAGAGGAAGTGGAAGATTTGGGTTCAGAGACATGTGGTTCTATCTGGTTTGCTTTGGTTATGGTTATAATTTTACGTGACATTCATATGGGTTAGAATTAGTTGGATAAGATTTGATAAAGAAATCTAAAGACATTTGGCTCGAGTGTTGTGATAGCTTCTTTGTGATTTTGAGTTTGGTAACTGATATGGTTGGAATAAAAAATTTAAGTTATTCATTGTAAGACTACTATCATGATAGTATTATTATTATTTTGTGTCAAGTTATGGATTTGTAAGGTAAGAAAGGATCGATCGGATAAGATATTGAGCATTTTAGAGAACTTGTGCATGGTCTGGGCAATAACGTTTGTTCTGATTGTTAGAGGACCTTAGGAAGGTTTTCACTTAAAGATGTTGGTTTAGAGTATAAGGTAACATGCCATGGGTTGTTGGTCAAATGATAAGTTTGGTAAGTGAGTTAGCGAAAGGAACAAGAGTCTGATATATTGAAGAGTTCAACGTATTTAGAATTTTTGACATAGGAATGATTTAAGAAAGATGAAAGAATAAGATCTCTCGTATAGATTCTTGGTTCGGAGTTAAAGGTTGTATGACTTCTTGTCTTTGTGTTTGGATATGACTATGAGATCTAAACTGGTTCGGCACAAATTTACTAGGAGTTTATCAACGACTTTATAAAGATTGGGTTTTTGTTTGGGTGACAAATGGAGATGCGTGGAAGATTTTGTGTTGTTGTGTGGGGATAGATTGTTCAAGTTATGGTAGTGACTTATGGATGAGCAAAGATATAGACCTATAGTTCTACATGGTTATTGAGGATTTTAAGGGGAGTCAAACAACTTTATTGATGAGACTACACACACTGTTATGATGTGTTACATAGACATTTGATGGTGAATAGAGCTCATGAGCATATATTATATATAATTATTGGAGTGACTGAGGATTTCTTTGAGTTTTGACATGAGGTACATGATGGTATGAATGGTAGTTGAAATATTGTATGTGAAAGTTTGTGTGAAGTTGACTTTGGGTGTGATTCAATTGGTGTACCTTGATGCAAAAGTACTATTAGATTTGGAATTAGGTTTATCAGTCTTAAGTGTGACTTGCATCTGTCATGAAATGCTTAAATGGAAATAGATGGAGCTATAGTTCAAAATTTTTAGAGGTTATAATGTATTTACTAAGAAGACTTTGATACCAATGGCGATTTGAGAGTAAGGTAAATAGTTGGTGTGGTGATGATGTTTGTTAGTATTAAGTATGTTGGCTTCAATTGAGTATTGTGAGAAGTATGTGGGGTTTGATAAATTGGGTATTTGTAAGATTGTAATGGGGATCAGACTGGTTGATTGTGGGTGGCTAAAAATCAAGTAAATAGAGTCAGATGAATGATTTTTTTTATATGTGCACTATGAAAGAATTATCTAGTATTATTCGATCTTGGTTCTGTATATTCATTCTTATGTGGCCAGCTACTTTGTTTTAGATATGATTTGGAGTGTGATTAGATGTCTATGCCAACACATGTTTCCACATCTATGGGTGAATTCCTAGTGGTGGATTGGGTGTACCGATCTTGTGATTGTCCTATTAGTTGGGTGAAATTCTTGGGCAGATTTGGTCATTTCAGTTATGAAAACTTTAGTGTTGTTTGGGATAGTTGAAGTACACGCACAACCTTGCTTATGGGAACTTATATAAGAGTTACTATGAAGAGTTGCAATTGTCTAAGAGTGTTGTTAGAGGTTCTGCATTTTGAAGTGACTCGCTTGTTGGGTTTACTTGATCATTTTCTTCTTTAGGTTAGATAAGTTTAATTCTAACTTGATGAGTACCGAATGTCTAAAGAACGGATTCTTTTATAACATAAGCGCGTTAAAAGATTGTGTTGTGAAAATGAAATCTTGATAAGACTTGTGACGGTTTCTGCATAATGAGTGTGTGGTGGTTGGTTCAAGTTCACTTCTGGTTGTAGCCGGTATTGATTCAAAATGTTGTCTTGGTTATGTAATAAAAGATTTGTCATGATAAATGTGTTATGGTCTAGTAGATTTCAGCTTGATTAGATTCATGGAATAGTCTGTTGCCTGATAATCACTCCTGATTTGTAGCTCTTCCAAAATTTGATTCGAAAGTCCAATTCTTAGTAGTTGATCTTGATGGAATGGTCTTACAGATGAGCTCACTTAGAGAGATGAACACCGACTGGTAGGTCATACCTCAGGCTTTTGGTAATGTTAGTTATTCTTTCTTATTCCTTCTTTATGTTCGAGGAAAAACATGATTTTTAGTGGTGGATAATGTAATAACCCGTAAGGTCATTTTGAGAACTAGTCCTTTCTCTTTCATAAAAGTCCCTTTCCATAAATTTAAATGGGAATTTTGAATTACTCTTTGAACTACATGTATTTAATTAAATTTTAAATAGTTAATTTTAGTAGGTGGTTATGTCACGACCCGAGCCTACAACCTGGATGTGGCCGGCACTCGAGAACCATTATTGGTACCCAAGCGAACGCTCATCCTGGTTGACTACAAGCAGAAGACCAACTCAAGCATACAAAGCTTAAAAACTGAATAAAATTCATGAAACTAAAAAACAAAGCTTTAGCTCAAATGATTTACTATGAATATAAATAGGATATTCAACTAGCCAACATTAGACAACTCAAATCTTTAATGCATTTAATAAGCTAAATGAAACAGACTTCTCAAACTCTACTATCTATCTATGAAGCCTCTAAATGACAAAGATGGAAGTCAGGACAAGACCCACGACATCCTGACAAAACTAAAAAGTAAATGAAATCCTCTTAAAGCAAGGAGGCTTACCATAGCTAACTCAAACTTCATGTGGTATCAACGAAGCTCCTGTTGATGATCCCGAATACCTGTATCTGCATCATGAAATGATGCAGGACAAATGGCTCAGTACATGGAATGTACGAGCATGTAAGGGTAATTCTAAAGCATAACGTAAGCTTGAACTTGATAAAAAGGAAACATATTTACCTCCTCCCAACTCACTCAACTAAACTCAACTTAAGAATAAGATACTCAACTCAAGGATATGATACTCAACTCAAGGATATGATACTCGACTCAATGGTATGATACTGATACGTCCAAACTTACACTTCAAATAAGAAGTGTAAACGGTCGATGTCAATTTACAGAACTCAACTAGAGTTTAGGCCGATCCCACAGATAATTTCTTTACAAATAAGGTTTCAGTGTCGCATTTATTCGAATGTTGTTATTATCTCCTAAACAAATAACAACGGAAAGTAAATTGGGTTTGGTGGAAATGTTATAATTACCAAACTTGCAGTCACAATCTAGATTCGCGACTAACAGACTTTTTCGTTGTAAGGTTGATTCAGTTAATTAAGAGAAACCAGGATTCTGTTCACCATAACATTAGTTCAAGTATTCTTCCGTAATTTCAGCCTCCAACCTAGACAGGTGATCAGCTACCTGGTTCTCACAGCCTCTCATGTCCTTCACTTCAAAGTCAAACTCTTGGAGAAGCAGCACCCATCGGATCCGCCTAGGTTTGGCATCTTTCTTGCCATGAGATATCTCAAGCCAGCATGGTCTGTATGAACTATCACCTTAGTGCCAAGCAGGTAAGCTCTGAACTTTTCAAACGCATACACTACAGCCAATAGTTCCTACTCAGTGACTATGTAGTTTCGTTGTGCCCCATTTAGCGACCTACTAGCATAGTAAATTGGATGGAACATCCTGTTGCGCTTATGTTCTAACACAACTCCTAACGCAGTCCCGCTAGCATCACACATCACCTCAAATGGCTCCGCCCAGTCTGGGCCAATAATTACTGGTGCTGAAATCAGCTTTTATTTTAGGCACTCAAAAGCTTTGAGACATGCCTCATCAAAGACTAATTTCACCTCCTTCTCCAAAAGCTTGCACATAGGGTGTGCAATTTTGGAGAAGACCTTGATGAAATGCCTATAGAATCCGGCATGTCCTAGGAAGCTTCGAACACCCTTCACACAGATCGGCGGAGGTAACTTTTCAATCACTTCAATCTTGGCCTTGTCGACCTCGATCCCTTTCTGTGATACCTTGTGTCCAAGAACTATTCCCTCATTTACCATGAAATGGCACTTCTCCCAATTCAGCACCAGGTTGGCCTCCTCACATCTCTGTAAAGCCCTGCTAAGATTCAACAAACAATCATCAAAAGTATCACCTACTACAGAGAAATCTTCCATAAATACCTCTAACGTGTCTTCCACCATGTCAGAGAAAATGGACATCATACACCTTTGGAATGTTGTTGGTGCGTTACACAGTCCAAATGTCATGCGTTTAAACGCAAAGGTACCATAAGGACATGTGAAGGTGGTCTTTTCCTGATCTTCAGGAGCAATTGATATCTGGTTGTAGCTAGAGTATCCATCTAAGAAACAATACCACCATTTACCTTCCAACCTATCAAGCATCTGGTCCATGAAAGGCATGGGGAAATGATCCCTCAAAGTCCACTTGTTGAGCTTAGTGTAGTCCATACACACTCGCCATCCAATGACTGGTGTTTGTGGGACTAATTCTCTATTGGCATTTTCCACCACAGTCATACCACCCTTTTTAGGCACGCATTGCACTGGGCTAACCCAGTGACTGTCAGAAATGGGATAAACCACCCTAGCATCTAACCACTTGATTATCTCTTTCTTAACCACCTCTTGCATAGGTGGGTTTAGCTTCCATTGGTGTTCAATGCTTGGGCTGCAATTCTCCTCAAGCTGAATCATGTGGGTGCATATACCCGGAGGTATTCCAATTATATCAGCAATGGTCCACCCAAAGGCCTTTTTGTACTTTCTCAACACCGTGATCAGCTCCTTCACCTGATCTTTATTTAAATTTGCAACCAAGATCATAGGTAAAGTGTTATTAGAACCCAAAAATACATACCTGAGGTGACTGGTCTGTTTTTCAAGTCCAGGTCCAATTTCTTTGGAGAATATGAGTGTGCTCCCATACCCTGCAAAACATTCATGGTAGACATAGTCAGACCGGAAATCAGCATCAAAGTTCATCAGCACTGCTGCTAAGATTTCAACAGCCATCCTCTCTTCTATGGGTACCCTCATGTCTTCATCAGCAACCACCTCTATTGCATATACCACATTCATATCATTGGGTTGCCTTATTGACCCGCAAATATTGAACTTTACCTCATACTTTTTGAGTCTGAACTTCAACTCTCATCTTTCAACATCCACCAAAGCTCTTCTTGTGGCCAAAAAGGGTCTTCCCAAAATGATGGGAAACTCAAAGTCCACTTCGCAATCCAAGATCACGAAATCAGCTGGAAAGATAAAGGTGTCCACCTTTACAAATACATCACATAGGACTCCTACTGGCCACTTAACTAACATATCATCCATCATCAACCTCATTGTTGTGGGTCTTGGAACTCCCAATCCCAATTTCTTATAGATGGCTAATGGCATCAAGTTGATGCTAGCTCTTAGATCACACAAAGCTTTTGCAAACTTAATTGACCCAATGGGGCATGAGATAGTGAATGCACCTGGATCTTCCTTCTTCTGAAACAGAGATCTGGTAGCAATGGCGCTGCAATGATGAACATCGTTAGTAAATCAAGACTTACAACTCTCTTCTTTGTAACCAAGTCCTTCATGAACTTGGCATATCCTGGCATCTGTTCGAGGGCTTCCACCAATGGTATGTTTACTGAAATTTTCTTCAACATGGTGATGAACTTTGTAAACTTCCCATCTTCAGATTTCTTTTTTAGCCTTTGAGGGAAAGAATGAGGTGGTCTGGGAATCTGTTGTAACGGCAGGTTTTCCTCGAACTCTTTCTCTTTTCCTATCACGGGTTGTGCCTTGAGCTGAGGATCCTCCAAATCATCTACATGTTCAGCTTCATCCTCCTCTCTGCCAGCTTGCTCCAAGATCTGTTCATGTTTGGTACCTACAGAAATAGGGTCAATAAGAACTTTACCACTCCTAGTGGTGATGGTCATGCAGTGCCCGTCCTTCTTAGGATTTTGAATTGTGTCATCTGGTAGTGATCCATTCATTATTGTGATTCAGTGAGGCTGAGAGTTTCCCCAACTGTTGCTCAATTTGTTTAATGGATGTGGTGTGAGAGTCCACCAACTGACTCATGCTTGAGAAATCACCTCTCATTTCTTTTACCCCTGCATCAGTTGATTCAACCTTTTGGAGTACTTTAGCCATCATATCTTCCAGCTTAGATCCGCTGGAACTACCACCTGCTCGGTCTCTATTGCCTAGGGGCACATAAACACCACTGCGATCATTCCTATACCTATCTCTATTTTGCCAGTTTCCTTGATCTCTATTTGATGGCCTATCATATTGACCATCCCTAGCATAGTTCCGACCTGCGTTTCCAGAATTGTAACCCTAATTTCCAGAGTTATAATTTTGAAAACCCCCTTGGTTCCCCAAGTAGTTAGCTTCCTTATCAAGGTCAAGATCCTGATCCTCATACATGTTTTGTTGTCCCACAGCATTCACCTTTTTAGACTTGGCGACAATGTGCTTTGTGAGAAGATCTATTTGAGTCCTCATATGTGCCATGTCTTGGTCCCTTTCTTCTTCTCTCTTTCTCTGTTCAGCTGAAAGCTCAAATGTATACCCAAGATCTCCTACCTCTGCATCTCTAGTGTACCATGCTCTGTTGTTCTTTGAGATCTCATCCAATAGCTCCATGCTCTCCGCAAATGACTTCCTCATTAATGAGCCTCCACAAACTGCATCAACAACAGGTTTAGTAACATAATTCAGAGACCTATAAATGGCCTGTTTAAGATGCCTTTCGGTAAGATCATGGTTGGGCATTTCTTCAGTTTTTGGCTAATCCTCCACCAAGTATCATTCATTGCTTCTCCTGGTAATTGCTTATATGTGCTAATCTCGTCCTTCATCTGCAACTCTTTTGATTCTGGGAAGAATCTCTCGAGGAAAGCTTCCTTTAGCTCGGTCCAACTTCTGATGGAATCATCTGGCATCTCATTCAGCTAGTTTGTTGCCTCTCCAGTAAGGGATAGTGGGAACAGCCTCAACCTCATTGTTGTTTGGTTGACTCCAAGAATTTCTCGTGACTTACAGATTGCCACAAAATTCATTAGGTGTTGATTTGCATCATCACCAGCTCTACCCCTAAACATACCTTTCAAGTTTA
Source organism: Solanum piurae (assembly GCA_029582685.1). Taxonomy (NCBI): domain Eukaryota; kingdom Viridiplantae; phylum Streptophyta; class Magnoliopsida; order Solanales; family Solanaceae; genus Solanum; species Solanum piurae. The sequence continues at coordinate 10,653 of JAJOOO010029119.1, forward strand.
ACAATTGTATCATAGTGCTAGTGATGATGAACTTAACACTTGGAGGTAGTGCAGGTAACACTATTGCTCCAGTGGCTCCAGCTCCATCCAAGTTAGCATCATCTTCTTCATACATCATATGAGCTGGACGCTGAGCTCTACCCCTTGGGTCTATTGTTTGGCATTGGGGAGGGACTAATCCTTCCAACCCTCTGTTATCATCTACTGCCCTAGGTTGATTGTTTCCAGCATTTTGCTGCGCACCTGGCCTAGGTTGATTGATTCCAGCAGTTTGCTGAACATTCCTTGCAGCATCAATTTTAGCTTCTAAGCCCAGTGTGTGCCTCTGAGCCTCTAGTTCTTGTGCATTAACCATCTTTTGAATAGTTTGCTGAAATTCAGGATCGTAAGGTAGTAATAGGGCTCCTTTACTTCTAGTGTTGGGCATGCACAATCAAACTCACCTGAAAGAGACCCAAGCACAGAACAAAACATAAAAGTAGGAAATATAACTACAAATCGATTAAAAGCTAGTAAAATATTTCTGATATGAAACTCCCCGGTAGCGCCGCCAAACTTTGATACGTCCAAACTTACACTTCAAATAAGAAGTGTAAACAGTCGATGTCTATTTACAGAACTCAATTAGAGTTGAGGTTGATCCCACAGAGAATTTCTTTACAAATAAGGTTTCAGTGTCACGTTTATTCGAATGTTGTTATTATCTCCTAAACAAATAACAACGGAAAGTAAATTGGGTTTGGTGAAAATATTATAATTACCAAACTTGCAATCACAATCTAGATTCGCGACTAACAGACTATTTCGTTGTAAGGTTGATTCAGTTAAGAGAAACCAGGATTGTGTTCACCATAACATTAGTTCAAGTATTCTTCCGTAATTGAGCATCAGGCAAATCAATGTTTACAAAATCATTGCGAGTTAAATTTACTGACATTTCTCAGCCAAATCAAATAATTATCACTCATTTTCTCTAGACCCTAGAGTGTAACTAACATTGACCCTCGCTTAAAATGATATGGTGTTAAAGATTTTTTCTCTCAAACTCAAGCTTTAACTTCAATTGGATAATTTAGTTTAGCCTTTTTCCTAACTGGTATTTTTCTCTCAAACAAATACCAGATACAGGCTCATCTAATGCGTGCAATCACTAGATGACAATGATATTGAAAGCTAAAAACTACAGAATGTAAACACAGACTGCCGTTTACTCATTTTATGGAATCGTAACTAGAACTTCATCATGGATCCCACAACCCCAGTTGTGGTATTTAGCTACTCATGCTTTCACGTAAACAATCAGTAATTAGGGATGAAAACATATTGAGAAAGACTTACGAAAGTAATTAGAAAATCAACAATCACTTTGATAATTTGATAGTCTGAATCTGAATTTCCAACTGATAGCAATAATCAAAAATCCAAAAATCAAAAACTAAGAGTAATGTTGTGTTCTTAGTCGTGAAAACATAAAATAATGAATAATAATCCATAAATGACCTAAAGTAATTCAAAATAGAATGTTTCAAATAAGTCCTAGTCAAACTAGGTCTAAAATGTCGAATGGCTCTACGACCACTTCTATGGTTCATAGAGAGCTTCACGTACCGTGAAGCCCTCCGTGATCTTCCCTTCAACTTTCCCAAAGATTGGGTCTTCAATGCCTTCACTGGAAAATGCACCACGAGAGCTACCACGGTCCGTAGTGAGGACCACGTCCCGTGAAGTCACCCGTGGTCTTCACTTGGGTTTCAACCTTCTTTCAACTCTTCCTTGCTTCCACACTAGTTTAGCTTCACGGCAGGTACCACGGTCTGTGGTGGGGACTACGGCCCGTAGAACCCTTAGTGGTCTACACTTGGTTGTTCCTGCTCTTCATCTTCTCAAGGCCCGCCTCACTTTCACGAGCCTAACCACAGACTGTAATGCAGTTCACGGTCCGTGCAATTGGCCGTGAACTTCACTTGGTCAACATCAATTCTTCTTTTTTTTCCACTTTTCTATACAACCCAAATTCTGCCTACACATTTAACAAACCCATCAAATAATCCAAAATTTCACTTAATTCCAGTATTAGTTCATAGTTATTAAGCATGAAATGTGCCACGATTTCGTGGCACATCAGATACTCAACTCAATAGTATGATACTCAACTGAAAGGTATGATATTCAACTCAAAAGTACTCAACTCTCGATACTCATCTCAAAATAAAGAAACAATAAAATATGCAATATATGGAAAGCTTTTAAAATAGTAGATAGCAACTCAAAGTATTGAAGAATATAATAATAACTCAATTGTATATAATAAAATATAATATAACTCTGTGGGAGATTCTCTAACCGACAACCATCACTATGAGCTATATGATGATACATCGTCTCGCCCACAGTACCAGAAGTGTCCTATACTTTGCCAGGGTATAAGACCTCTCAACTAAGTGGATCCACTAGTCCATGCTAAAAGCATTAAGGAATCATCTAAAAAGTATGACCCTTTCTACCCACGATAGCTACATGGTTTATGGAGACTTGAGTTATTATGAACTCATCACCATATCGGTGCTCAATACTACTCCCAAAATATACTAAGCTCATATGTTTAAAAACATAACTCTTTCTGTGGTTTGAGATTGTTACTCAAAAATTAGCTTAAAAGCTCTCTTGGAAATCGGTGTTTCCTCTCTTGTTTAAAGGTGAAAACATTTTACTCTTAGAAATACTTAGTTCCCATATAATATTTTGAGGTAATGAACTTCACTCTTACTCTTACTCAACTAAATTCTCAAGTCTTCAAACTAGTTTAAAAATATTGTAAAAGACTTCTCAAAATAAAGTTCATTCCGAATTATGGACGTTAATCACTCAATTCAAGGTTTTCAATAACCGTAACTAGAACTCAATACTCGAGACTCAACAACTCAGAACTCATGAACTTCAATAATAATACTCGCTTTAAGAATGCTTGACTTAGAGGGTTCATGCGGAATTATGGGCATGGACTACACAACTCAAGGACTCAAAAATACTTCTCATCTAAAGACTACTCGACTTATAGGGTTCATGCGGAATTATGGGCATGAACTACTCAACTCAAGGACTTCATGGGTAACATGTAATAGTCCCATGATTAGGAATATAATCTCGAAAAGGTTAGGAACTCAATACTCAAGACTTAGAACTTGAAGATACTACTTCTCTCAATGATACTCAATTTATGGAGTCCATACAGAATTTATGGGCATGAACGACTCAACTCAAGGGTCTACATAACAATATGGAACTCGAGTATACGACTCTTCTCATTCTCGTACTTACTTCCTCAAAACGTAGCTCAAATTGATAGTTGATCACAAAGCATTAACAATTGAACTCGAATACTTTCTTGGACTCTACTCTTAACTCTCTCATGATTGTAAATTATGAACTCAAGAGTTATGGTTCATGATATGAAGGATCTAGGTAATAGTGTAAACTCATGAATACATTCTAGAAGTAGTTTAGAGTGTTTAAAATCAAAATGGAGTGAAGGTACAGTTTAAAAGAACTCAAACGGAGCAACCGATTGCAAACTGGATGGGGCAGGAAACCTGGCGCGCTGAGTGGCGCGAGGTGCCAGCCCCTAAACTACAGAACATAATTTGGGGCGCACAGGCTAGCGTGAGGTGCCAGGCCCTAATCCAGAAAGCCCGACAAATTTCTTTGCTCGTTTTCTCACCCTAACTAGCCTAGAATTAAACGGTTTCATCGCCAATTACTTGGATTCAATTACTTAATATAAGTACACTCTAATCCACTCAATATATCCTTCTAAACACCCACTCTCATCTCAATATTTCATCAAAACCCCAACAAAACAAGATTTAGAATGAAGTTCAAGAACACTTCTCAAAAACTCTAATCTTTCAATTTCAAGAATGAAATTTGCGCTGAAAGTAACATGATTAGTGTGTGAGTGAACAAACCCAAAACTATGTAAGCTTACACACCTCTTAGGGATTAAACCCATGGCAAAAATCCGTAACAAAACGCAAGAATCTTGACAAACGCTTTGATCCTCTCTTCTTTTCTCCTCATTTTTCTTCTTTTCTCTTCTTGAACTCTCAACTAAAACCCTAGGCGTATATTAGGATTATAAAACTGAACCTAATAGGATTAGACCCTTAAAACCTTACTAAAAACTAATTAAATCTGATTTGGTAAGGAAAAGGCCAAAATACCCCTTACTATTTTTGGGTAACTTTCCTTAACTTGACAGCCGGACTTCAAAAGGGCATATCTCACTCATCCGACCTCGAACCTTAGCAAATTTGGTGGCGTTGAAAATATAATTCGAAGACCTTTCATTGGATATCTTATGGTCTACCTAACTCATCATGTACTGAAGGGTATGGTCATTTTAAGTTGACCAAAAACTTGGAAGAACATAGGAATGACTTGAATGAATTCTCTTTAATTCTTTTTGGAAATCAAGGTGCTATATCTAGTGATCTTAATACTTAAGAAACTTTAAATTCCTTCGTAAAATCCTACTCACCACGAAAGATGGTTCGAGTCTTAGTTCAATAAATTTCTGGGGTGTTACAGGTTAATGGGCCAAGTCCATTAGATTCAATACCCTAAACCACTTGGTCATGTAATAACAATTTCCAGCGGAGCACAAAACCTTTAATGTTATTTTAACAAGCATGCCGCGACTTCGAAAGAGATTCTCATAGCTTCAGGTTAGCCGCTTTGAACGTGTATATTCTCAATGTCATAATTGTTCTATTAGAATGATGATGAATTGAAGTAGAGAATTATCATTCATTACAGGTGATTTTAATTATTTTTGTCCTATTAGATTATTATGAATTGACATCATGAAATCTATATTAAAATAATAATATAATGACATTCACACTTTGGATAATGTTGATTGGTTAGTAATATAT